>CM021100.1:14899375-15140989 GCA_007115665.2 Sequoiadendron giganteum
CCCACCCCCTCCATCTCTCTAGAATACCTCTATCCCGAGTACTCCCTCTCCCCCAAGTACTCCTTCTCCCTCCCACCCTTATCCATCTCTCAATTCTCTCTCTCTCACTCCTTGTATCTCTCCCATCCCTCTTTATCTCACTCCCTCTCTCTCCTACTCTCTTAGGTCTCTCCTTCCCACCCCCTCTCTCCCACTTTGTCTCCCTCTCCTTCTCTCTCGGTTTTCTCCCCCCAACCCCTCTCCCTCCCTCTCTCTCACTCTCTCTCTCCATCTCTATGTCTCTCCCTATCCCACTCCCTCTATCTCTCTGCCAGTTTGTCTCTCTCCTTATCTCTCTCACTCCCTCTATATATCTCTCCCACTTTGTCTCTCTCCCTCTCCTTCTCTCTTAGGTTTCTCCCTCCCACCCTCTATCCCTCTCTCTCTCTTAGGTTTCTCCCTCCCATGCCCTCTCCCTCCCCCCTCTCTTTCTCAAGTCTCTCACTCCCTCTATATCTCTCTCCCTCTCCTTCTCTCTCAAGTGTCTCCCTCCCACCCTCTCTCCTTCTCTCTCTCTTAGGTTTCTCCCTCCTATTCCATCTCCCTCCCCCCTCTCTCTCTCTCAAGTCTCTCCATCCTACCCCTCTCTCTCTCTCTCCCACTCCCTCTCTCTCTCACTCTCTCTATCTCTCTCCAACTTTGTCTCTCTCCCTCTTTGTCAGGTCTATCCTTTTCAAAAAAACATATTTGGCATGCGCCAAATGTGTTTTACCTTGAAACATTAAAATAAGGGTTGACCTCATGATTTAGGCCCACATTCTCTTGTATTTGTCTGGTTCAATGCTTTATCCAAGTTAGAAACACATTTTTTTATGTAGTTGACTTCATATTGTACAAATATATGCTTGATCCATCACCTTTTTTACCACCAATCTGCATGGTAGACAACGTAGAAGAAGACATTTTAAAGTTTCTACATCATTTTACATTATCTGAGGTAATATATTCATGTTGGTAATATTGAAATGTTTATATTTAGTATATTTGTTTGTTTTTGACAATATAAACTAAATTTCCTTTATGATTTTATTAATCATAACAATTGGACATAAAATTCAACATTGAATTAGATGGGATTTGCATACAAAATTTCAATTTTTATGAGTTTGAAGAAAAAAAAAATTAAAAACATGACATTTACTTAACATAAATTTACTTATGAATTCTATTTGCATTGCTTATAGTAGTCCATTTCCAGCATGGCTAGTGGAATTCATTGTATTTCATTCTTTTTTCAACTAATTTGGAAAGCCTAATAGCTTTGATCAATGCTAATGCAAGTGTCCATTATATTTTTTGTTCCATAAAAAATTCACCTTCATCACATGTGCTTAGATAAATTCAAGTGAGTTGACATAGTTGTTAATGCAAGTTTCCATTCATTCATACCATTTACCTTTATAATAAATTAAAAAATGGGAAATTTTGTGCAATTGAGAATGCTTATTGTATTTCTAAGTTACCTCATTTCCAAAGAAATAGTGAATAGTTATAAGATATAGCATCACAAACCCTTCTTTGAATTCATATTCTTCATGACTTCGTTGACAATCAAAAATTTGGTTTTGAGAAAAATAAACACAAGATTCTCTAGTTTTCATTTATGTGGCAACAACTTATACCCTAGGTTTGTGATACAAATAAGGGAGACAAAACCTTCAACGATCATAATTAGATCAATTTCAAACAATCTTCAATCTCAAAAACCTCAATTCAATGCTAAACTAACCAATTCACATTCACTTCCTTGTAACATTCACAACAGAGAAATTTTTTCATATCTTATCATATATTAGTCACTGGAACCCTCTCTAATGCATCTAAGCACTAAACCCTTTCTTTAGGCCTTTCTATTCTTGAAACAAGGAGGGTTTATTCAAAATCAACCTTCCAGGCCTCTGGTGCAGGAGCACCTTGTGAGCTCAATTTTGTCAAAAATGTCATATTTATTTCAAGCATGGTCAAATGCTAGGATTTTAGTTAATGTTGAGTATATTGTGTTCAGTAAGGTCAATAGACCATTTTATATTGTATTTGGAGCTAAGGGAGTTCAGTTGTGTCATAGCTTGCAATTTGGCTAAATGTGGTTAGAAAAGTTGCTAAAAGATGCAAAAGTTGCAGAGTTCGAGGGAGTTGGAATGAAATCAAAATATGTATAATAACCTTCAATTCCTCAAAGGAGAGGTTGTTGGTTGATTTGTACCCCATTTTTTATCAAGAAGAACGTTATTTTCTAGAAATTTACTAGTTTCTCTCACTTTTCTTATTGTTGTACAGCTTGTATAGAATCTAAGATGATATGAAACCATATGGATGTTGTAGATTAATGAATTGGATTTCATTTTCATCTATTTAGAGGTTATAACTCTTTGTATATCGCAAGTTATATTGTTTTTACTGTTGCTACCTACTTTCACAATGTTCTTGGATTGAAGGGTTTCATTATGTAATTCGACCCATTACACTTTTTCTGCCTACTATAACTTGTGGAATGGGTCCTCTAACTTTTAAAATACATTCCTAACCTATTTAGAATGTTTTGGGGTCAAGGTTGGGTGTTTAAATTGATGTTCTAGGACTGTAGCAGTTTCTTTTCATGGTGAAAATTAGGGCTTCAAGTGGTTTTTTGACAAAATGTGGAAAGGACTATCCATGTAATGTACTATTCACCATGTGTAGGGTCTAGTAAGTGTGTTTGGTGCTTTGTATGGGTCTGGTAGGTCTAGGAGATAAGAGTTTCATTAAAACCCCAAGTATTTTTCTTTAAATTAAGGGTTTAGTGTATTAGGGGTCTAGAGGTCTTGGACTTGGAAACAAATCAGGAAATTGGAGGTTTTGACACATACAATACTATTGTTTGAGTATTTTGAGTGAATAAGAAGTTTTTAAAAGGTACTCTCTTTGTAAATTAGTCCAATTGAATAGCCTTTTCCAAGGTGGCTGTATTCGAAGTCAATGTTGGTCCAAAGGAGTTGATGCTAAGGTTTACCTATGTTTTATAACTTGCAAATGGGTATCTTAATCATCCTCGATTTTTTCAAGTGTTTTAGAAAATCTTGGTGAAAAGGCTCTTGAACCAGGCTACCTATGCTATAAGGGAAAGCTTGGTAGAAGTTGGGATTTTCAGTTGAACATCTGATTTTTCTTTGGAATCTGATTGATTCTCATTGATTATCTGTATTGAATGGTTTCCACCCCTCTCTACATCAAAAATGGTGTTTCTTGGTAAGTTAAGTGATCAAGTTATGTGTAAGTCTATTAAGAGCCTTCCTCTAAATCTTTGAACAAGTTCATTGTGGATCCCTACATGTACTGCATCAGCCTCTAGGTACTTTGCCAACTCTTCAAACACACTCAAAATCCCTACTCTAATATCTAATCCTACAGACATCTAACTCCATCATGTATGAAAAATATTGTGTAGCATAGACATGTTTGATAATTCCAAATAGCTCACTGCCTTCTTTCATAAAATGATTTGGTGTGTTTCATATTTAATGCAATTTAATCAACAATATCAATATTTTCATAAAATGCATTACTTACTTTTGTTATATTTGTGTTTGTGAACATGTAGCATTCAAGGTCATGCTAAGAAAATGATCAAAGCCTCTAACACCACAAGAATGTGTAGTTAAAAATGTAAGGAGAAGAGAATCAAAAAATGTAGCTTATGAAGCAAAGGAATTTAAGCCCATATAGCCAAAAATTCTCGTGCAATCTAAGAGAGATGTCAAATTGGACAAACAAAGGGAATGAATGAGGAAATTTTGTGGAAGGATAGGAATGGATACTGAAGTTGGGGGCACATCATCAACCATAGGTGAAGCTCAATGAAAATCTCCAGTTGAAGACACATTGACAACAACATGTGGTTTTCCAGGTACATCGGAAATCACATCTCCAATTCAAGACACACCATCAAAAACATTGTGTTTTGAAAGTACATCAGCAAACATATCTCTATTTGAAGGCACTCCACAAATGACATCTCAAGTTGGAGGTACAACATCATTTACATGTCAATCTCAAGGTATGTCATCAATTGCACCTCCAATTGAAGGTACACGATCTATCCCCAATGTTGTTGACCTTCCCAATATTGACACAAATTTACATTTGAGAACTCCTAGATTTTTGCATCAAAAACCTACATTTTTTATTGATATTGAGTCCACTGCTTTGAAATGGATGCCTAATAAGATTCCAAAATGTACATGTCAAAGATATGCACAAAGGATATGGAGTTTGTTTTTTGTGAAGCGAAGTGAGGGTGGAAGATGCCAACTATTTGTTGAAATGATGAGGAAAATCAAATTTAGGCCCACCATGAAGGCTCTTGGGCTAAGAGTTTTGAACGACTCAAGTGAAAATTCCATTGTAAAGAGCTTGATGAGTGCATATGAGAGCGTGGGTTCCACCTCACGCATGAAGGATAGTTGTGCCACATGACATGTGATGACAACAACACTGTTAAGCAGTCAAACAAGGAACAAGGTGAACCTTAAAAAGGAAAGTAAGTCTTTGAAAATAAGTATATCATCTCTAATGAGAGCCAAAGGAAGGCGTGAAAGAGTGGAGGATCCAAATAGCAATGGGTTATGGGAATTTTCGGGTAGAGTGCCACGGAAAGACACAAGAATTGCTCAAGGCTTGAGATTTTTATATATGAATTATTGGAAGGATAACACAAGGACCTATCCTAATCATAGAGATGTTGTAAGAAGGAGAATTGGTAGTAAAAACCATGACCCACATCCAATGCATTATTTGGATACCACTCAAACCCAATTTTTTGCTGATTTTGTATAGATGTTTCCTGAAATTAAAATATGTCAAAGGTATTTTGAAATGCTAAAGCCTTTTTATGTCAAAATAAATCACATACTCACTACTTGTTTTTGTAGGGTTCATATTGAGTTTTCTAACCATTATGATGTTTATTGATGTATATGTGTAGATATGCATACTGCCAATGTTTTGCAGGAATGTAACATAATGCCTCCACCTAAATCATCAAGTAAATGTTTGTCTTCCATTTTATGTGAAAGAGAGGATGGTCAAATATTTTACAAAAAATCATGTTTGGATGGCACATGTGATCATTGTGGTGGCATGCAACATTTTCCAATTTTCCAACACATGGCTAGTACACACACAATTGGAGACAAAATTATGGAATTTGGAAA
Organism: Sequoiadendron giganteum; assembly: GCA_007115665.2. NCBI lineage: Eukaryota > Viridiplantae > Streptophyta > Pinopsida > Cupressales > Cupressaceae > Sequoiadendron > Sequoiadendron giganteum. Next base: position 14,904,604 of record CM021100.1, read on the forward strand.
ATATAAGATAGTGGCATACAGTCTAAAAGATGGGAAAGAAGCAAAGAAGTGTGAATTGGTCAGTGATAAGATTCCAGTGTATCAGTTTATGGGAATTTTTCATGATAAGGTGGTCTATGATTATGCAATGCATACACACATATCACAATGGTTAGACTCACAGTTCAAGTTATGCAAGGACACATTTCTACTTCATCATATCATTTTAGTTGTTGACTTCACTAAGAACTACACACTACAACCACAAAACAAGGTGCAATCATAGTCCTACAAATCCATTCCAGTTGCTATATTTGTGCATATTGCATTCATTCATGCAAATGATAGTACATAGGAAAATAGGAAAGTATTAAGGGAGTATCACTTTGACATTAGTGATGATCGTACACATTCTATAGAGTTTTTGCAAGGTGTCTTTCATATGTTCTATGTTGATCTGGCTAGCAGGGGCATATCATATGGTTAGATAATTGTACATCACAATTCAAGAATGCCAGAATGTTTTACTAGTTGAGTAGGATGCATACGATTAGTGGTGTTCAACATATGTGGAACTTCTCAGAGGTCGGGGATGGAAAGGGTGAGCATGATGGAGCAGGTGCATGCATCAAAAGATCCCTAGCACGAGAAGAGTTAAAGGACACAAACAATGTAAAGTTGACAAATGCAAGATCAATTGTCCAATGGTGCAATGGTGCAATGGGTCAAGGTAGTGAAGGTAATTCTTTAGTTCGTATATTTTTTCATTTAGTAGACGAGACTAACATTGAAAAATATGAGAATTGTTGTACACTAACAAGATCGAAGGAGATACACTCTTTTAGAAGCTCCAATGCAGGTACATGGACTATCCATACAAGGAAGATGGCATGATTTTTTTATGCATGTACACTTCAATCATTGAATGATTGCGAGTCAATAGAGTGTTTTGACGAATGGTCTATAAGAAGTCTAACCCCACTTGACACTTATCAGCTCCCGACGGCTATACAAATCATGAAGATGCAATCATCCATTGACTTAGATCATGTATTAGACCTACTAGAACTAGGTAATATATCTTACTTACAAGTTTTATTATTTTTCTCAGTAAATCCATCTAACAAGATGAACATATCAATGTAGGGAAAATTTATGCGATGATTGCAGATGAAGACAATGAAGAGGGTACAGATTATTACTTGTGTCATTGTATCGAGGCCAAAAATAAATTGGAGTCCCCAGTTATAGATGGAGAAAACATAGAATATCCTACAGGTTCAATGGTTGTTACTGGAACATGGATTCGAAGGTATCCAATTAAGAATGTTGCAGTTTGGTTGTTTGAGGACTTCGACCACACATCAGAAAATTCTTCACTACTTGAACCTTGTCATCATCACCAATGTTCATTTGATCAAATATAAGGGTAGATCTATGAACAAGAACTTGTGGAAAGTGTGTGAGTCTAACCACGAGGCAGTACTCGACACAATAAAGAGTAGAGAAGACCCAGATGGTTCCCTGGATTGATTTGTAAGTATGCACATTGAATTTTTAAAGTCATGTTATTGATCACTCTTTTGGACCAACACCTTGCAATAAGGCTTTTCCACCATTAGTGTTTGATGTCATATTCATTTATGATTGTCATTGATCCTTTTATGATTGTGATTGTAGGAAATACTGAAGTTTGTCAAAGTATATAAGAAAAGAACATCAGTTGGTGGTGCAAGTGTTCAGTGGTATAAGAAACATCGGTTGCTAGTGCATTTTCTAGTTTTCAATCTTCTCTTTCTTTTCCATCTCCTAGATTTATCGGATTCTTATATGCTACATGTTTTATGTTAAGCCTCTCAGTGATATATTTGAAATTTATACATAGGGTCATCGAGAGATGATAAAGTAGCAAAGGGGCACATCACCATTGTAGGAACTTCAATCAACCTCCTTATCTAGCATGCATGAAGGTGATAGTAGGTCTCATCAACTGTATGACTGACATTATTTAGTTATTGATCTTTTAATGATGTTTATGTGAGTCTATGTCTAAGATTGAGAGGCTTTTGTAGGTCTTTTTTGGACCAAATTCCTATGATACTACACAACCACAGAGAGGCTACTACCCATGTGTTTCAGAGGGAGCAGGGGATGTACATTTTTTGAACCATTTTGGAATGTAAATAACTGGGACAACTGAGGTGGAATGGAGAAACGAAATTGGGCAACAAATCCTTTTGTTTCTTCTAAAGTATAATATATTCCATGATCTATGCTGCAAATGGGAGGATTATTTCCCTGCATGTATTGATACAAGTATTGACAAATGGGAAGATTTTCAAGATGTTCTTCTATCAGTATTGTAATATTTGTCATTAACTTAGTGTATTTTTTATATTAAAAAATTATGAGAAATTAATACATGCAAATGTGTATATTCCTTAATATATGCCTCAATTAAATGTGTATATTATAGTTAAAATTAGTTGTAATGCTTCATGGTTTACATTTAAAGTTGTCTTCAAGGAAAAACATGTGGATTTATGAGTAAAAATGAAATAATGTCTACTATAATTGTAGAAAAGAACATTTTATTTCCCCTACTGATGCAGAGGTGGTGGTAACCCAAGACACAAATTGACACAACTTCTCTCAAATTTTCCAAGCAAGACATCAACTTTCAATTAAATCAACCTTGTAAAATACCATCAAACTCAACAAGGACCCTACAGAGGTTGTCAAAATCCAAGAAATGATAATTAAATGAATTTTGTATAATCCCCAAGGTAGATTCATTGAATTCCTCAAAACTCACCTTTTGTCAATCCTACTGAATTGGCAAGCTAGTGAGCTCATTGGCTTGCCAAATCCATAGGGTTGACAAGGTAGGGGCAACGTATGCCTCATAGAAATCGATGCAACCTAGGTCATCTCTAACATACCTTAGGGTATGACATTCAACCAAACAACTGCTATGGACCAATCTACCACACCACAAGGGGACCTAATGAGGTTGTTCAAAACAAGAACCATGATTAAGAGTGGATCAACCAAATAGGAGAGATGACACAACTTCTCTCAAATACGCCCACTTGGACATCAATTCACCAAACTCACAATAGGGTAACCTTTCCACTTGACATGGGATTTTAGAAAATCGGACTGAGACTGAGGTTTAGAACAGATTTGTTACCCTAGAACATGTTTCTCCTGATCACTCTAGGAAATGACACCCTAACTTGCATGTAAGGAATTCCATTTTCTCATCGCTCTAGCCTTTAGGACTCTTTTACCCTTAACCCTTGTAGCAATGCCTAGTAGGACAATCAAGACAAAAACTAGATACAAGCCTTTACCAGGCCCAAACCACTAAATTTGGACAAAAAATGGATGCCCCTACAAAGTCTTGGAGAATCATTATCTTCAATCCATCAAACCTTTTAACACCAAATTCATTCTACACTTTCACCAAGACTGACTTTTCTAACGACTCAAAGTGAGTGTCAACTGAACTGATAAGTCTTTTCAATTCACTAGAAGATGCACTAGCCAAATCTTTCATACATGATGGAATTATCTTCTCCACTACTCTGGATGCTAGACTTAGTAGTTCACTGTCCTCAATGTGAGATTTCAATATCTCTTCGTTGGCTTGAGTATGAGCCATCTTTGCTACTTTCATTTTCTGGGTTTGACTTAAGATAGATAGATTGATAGGACCTTCTATTAGTTCTAGATCCAGTTCTTCCTTTTGTTCAACCAAGAATTTATTTACCACCTCAAGAGTGTCTCTTCCTTCACTTTTCTTTTCTTCAACCGGATCACAAATCTCAATTTTCTTTTCTTCGGCTATTACTTCTTCAGTTGTAGGTTCTGATTTTCCTTCATTGATTTCCAATTCCCCAATTGATACATTTTCATAATTGTCAACTTCAATAGGATTTGATGCATTGTCTATCGGAGGAGGAATTTGAGAATCCTCAATTTTGTCATCCTTTTCATTTTCTAGATCTGCTACAATATTTTCAACATTTATTTCTTCTGATTCCCTTTCCGGACCAGAGGTGATTCTCTCATTTAGCAGGATTTTTTTCAGAATCTTCTTAGTTTCTTTTATCACTTCATCTATTTTCCCAATCAAGAGCTTGTTCACTCTTTTTTTCTCTTAAATTCTTTATTTGTTCTTTTCAAGAGCGCCTTCATTTCATCTACTGACATTATCGGACAAATCTCTACTAAGATCCTTTCTCTCTTTGGCCCAAACCACTTAATTTGGACAACAAACGGATGCCCCTTAAAAGGCTCAAAGCCTCCCTTCTTGATGACCAAAGGTAAATTCACAACAAGCCAAAAGGTAATATACAGTGGGTGGAAGGCTTAATATTGCATTTTCATGCACTAAAAACCCTTAAAATAGGGTATACAGACGGACCCTCAATAATTGGGTTCTAAAATGCACAAAATCACTTGAAATACAAGAAAACTATAACTAAAACGGAATTAAGTCTGCTGCCCACCTAACTCCATCGAAAAGAGAGCACAATCACTCTGAGATAGGTTCAACCGACTTGATCCCTTAAGGGTCCAAAGTGCAAAAGGGAAACAATCTTTGTCAGGGTATTACTCATAAACTGTGGTGATTATGAAATATTTTTCTGAAACTACAAGATCACATTGGGCCCCTCTACAATAACATCTCTCGATTTTTTCTATCTCGGAGACATTTTCCTGTGGTGGCAAATTTTCACTTGGGGAAAAAGTTGTGAAATGCAAGTAGTTGAAAGTTGCAAAGTAGTACAACATTCGTTCTACATCTCGTGTGACCAAATGGATTATTCCAACACATCCTGGTGGTTAGGTTTATGCTAGGAATGGTCCTCTTTTGCACCTAAACATGTGAAATCGCTCTGAGCTACATTCAACTGGATCGATCCCTTAAGGGTCCAAAGTGCAAAATGGTTGTGAACTTTAGCATGCTAGTATTCAGACACCGTGATGCTTAGAAAATTTTGGTCTAAGCGTATGGGATCATGTTGGGCCCCTCTACAATAACCTCTCTTGGTTTTTTCTATCTCCGAGACATTTTCCTGTGGTGGCGAATTTTCACTCGGGGTAAAAGTTATTAAATGCAAGTAGTTGAAAGTTGCAAAGTGGTGCAAATTTTGTTCTGCAGCTCATGTGACCAAAGGAACTATTCCAATGCGTCCGAATAGGTAATTTTATGCTAGGCATGGTACTCTTTCACACCCAAAAATGCGGAATTGCTCCGAGCTACATTCAATCGGATCGATCCCTTAAGGGTCCAAAGTGCAAAATGGCTGCGAACTTCAGCATGCTATTAATCCAACACCAAGATGTTTAAAAAATTTTCATATGATCCTACGAGATCATGTTGTCCCCCTCTACAATAACCTCTCTCAGTTTTTGCTATCTCAAAGGCATTTTTTTGTGGTCACGAATTTTCACTCGGGGAAAAAATTGTCAAATGCAAGTAGTTGAAAGTTGCAAAGTGGTGCAACTTTCGTTTTACAACTCGTGTAACCAAAAAAACTATTCCAATGCATCTGAGTGGGTATTTTTACGCTAGGATGGTCCTCTTTTGCACCCAAACACCCGAAATCTCTCTGAGCTACGTTCAACCAGATCGATCCCTCAAAGGTCCAAACTGCAAAATGGTTGCGAACTTCAGCATGCTAGTATTTGGACACCATGACATTTACAAACTTCTCATCTAATCCTATGAGATCAATTTGAGCCCCTCTAAAATCACCTCTCTCGGTTTTTTCTATCTCCGAGGAATTTTCCTGTGCTGGCGAATTTTCACTTGGGGAAAAAGTTGTCAAATGTAGGTAGTTAAAAGTTGCAAAGTGGTGCAACTTTCATTCGGTAGCTCCTATAACCAAAGGAAATGTTCCAACATATCTGAGTGGGTACGTTTGCTAGGAATAGTCCTCTTTCGCACCCAAACACACGAAATCACTCTGAGCTACATTCAACCGAATCGATCCCTTAAGGGTCCAAAGTGCAAAATGGCTGCAAACTTTAGCATGTTATTACTCAGACATTGTGATGTTTAAAAACTTCTCGTTTGATCCTACAAAATCAAGTTGGGCCTCTCTACAATAACCTCTCTCAGTTTTTGCTATCTTGGAGACATTTTCTTGTGGTGGTGAATTTTCACTTGGGGAAAAAGTTGTCAAAATGCAAGTAGTTGAAAGTTGCAAAGTGGTGCAACTTTCGTTCTATAGCTCGTGTGACAAAATGAACTATTCCAACACATCTAGGTTGGTATTTTTACGCTAGGAATAGTCCTTTCTCGCTCCCAAACACGCAAAATCGCTCTTAGCTACATTCAACTGGATCGATCCCTTAAGGGTCCAAAGTGCAAAATGGCTGTGAACTTCAACATGCTATTACTCGAATACCATGATGTTTACAAACTTCTCATCTAATCCTACGAGATCATGTTGGGGCCCTCTACAATAACCTCCCTCAATTTTTTCTATCTCAAAGGAATTTTCCTATGGTGGTAAATTTTCACTTGGGGAAAAGTTGTCAAATCCAAGTAGTTAAAATTATAAAGTGGTACAACTTTCATTCTATAGTTCGTGTAACCAAATGGTAGTTCCAACGCATCTGGGTAGGTACGTTTACACTAGGAATGGTCCTCTTTCACACCCAAACACACGAAATCGCACTGAACTACGTTCAACCAAATCGATCCCTTAAGGGTCCAAAGTGCAAAATGGTTGTGAACTTCAGCATGCTAGTATTTAGACACCATGATACTTAGAAACTTCTTGTCTAAGCCTATGCAATCAAATTAGGTCCCTCCACAATAACCTCTCTCGGTTTTTTCATTCTTAGGGGCATTTTCCTATGCTGGTGAATTTTCACTCGGGGAAAAAGTTGTCAAATGCAAATAGTTGAAAGTTGCAAAGTGGTGCAACTTTCGTTCTATAGCTCATGTGACCAAACGAACTATTCCAATGCGTCTAGGTGGGTATGTTTACATTACGCATAGTCCTCTTTTGCACCCAAACACACAGAATCTCTTTGAGCTACGTTCATCTGGATCGATCCCTTAAGGTTCCAAAGTGCAAAATGGCTACAAACTTTAGCATGCTAGTACTCGAACACCGTGATGTTTACAAACTTCTTGTCTGATCCTACAATATCATGTTGGTCCCCTCTACAATAAAGTCTCTTAGTTTTTTCTATCTTGAAGGCATTTTCTTATGGTGGCAAATTTTTAGTTGGGGAAAAATTTGTCAAATCCAAGTAGTTGAAAGTTGCAAAGTGGTGCAACCTTCGTTCTGTAGCTCATGTAACCAAGCAAATTATTCCAACGTGTTCGGGTGGGTACATTTATGTTAGGAATGGTCCTCTTTCTCACCTAAACATGCAAAATTGCTCCACGCTACGTTTAACTAGATCGATCCCTTAAGGGTCCATGTTGAGAAAATGTGTCTCAAATTCCAGCTTGAAGCCCCTGTTTTCATGACTTGGAAAAAATCTAGTGTTTCTGCAGTTTACTGCCATACCATGCCTAGCTTTACTCCAGCCTCAACTGCTTTACCATGGCGGTCTTATCTTACCCTGGCGGTAATGCAGTGGAAGGGTAGTAGTCACCTCTTTACCACTCGCAGTCTCGTCCCTAACCACAGTGGTTGCGGTTAGCTTCGTTCGGCTTGCCATGTCGGTCAGCGCCATACCGCAGGTGGTCAAGTCCTTGACCATAGTGACCGCGATGAGACTACTTATGGTTTGTTTGGTGGTTACTGCCCTACCACGGGGTGGCATGTCAGCCCCCACGGTAATGTGATTTAACCGCTAATGGTTATGCTCGGTGGTCACTGCCATACTGTGGGTCTTCACTAACTGGGCAATGGTAGCATGGTGTAGGCAAAGGGGTGAGCTCGGTGAGGTTCACTGCCTTATCGTGGATGGGTTGGTTGGTGTCGGCGGTAGTGCGGGGTTTCTTCAGCAAGCTCATTGGAATCGAAGGTTGAGCTCAGTCGAGCTCACCGCATTACCGTGGGTCGACTCGGATGCAGCTACGGTAGCGCGGGCAAGTTATGGATGAGCTCGGTTGGCTAAACTGTCACACCGCGAATGGGTTGGTTGGACTTGATGGTTGCATGGGGAAGCTTGAGGGAGCTCGGTAGTGATCACCGCTTTACCGTGGGAGGGTCATCTTAGCTCGACGGTAGAGCGGTAGAGACTTGAATGGGTTAAATGGGCTCGGACTAGGTTTTGACCGGGTTAGACTCAGAGCCAAAGAGAGACAACAAATGCAATTTGGACACGTGGCAGTTTGACTTAGGCTAGTGAACAAGACCCGATTTGGGTGATGGCATGAATGATCAGGTGGCTCGATGCATGGAGATCAACATGAGAAAATAGATTGCGTGATTGGATGAGAGAGTCATTAACTTGATGGTTGGTGCCTAATTGATGAGATTGATTGCAACATATGACTTAATAAGTTGAGTACAGCAATGAAAATATAACTTCGAATGGTATGTTAGAGACAACATTGTAATAATGAGAAATAATTAAAAGCTTTTTGTTGTGAGCCGATCAAAGAAGACTGAGCATTATATGTAATTGTTTTATTACTGGAATAAAATTGTCTTGACTTTGTGTGGTGGGATTTTTACCTAAAAAGTTTTTCCCACGTATATCTTGTGTCAATCTATGAATGCTCAATTTTGTTATCTATTTCACCAGTTGTATTCATCTCAAGTAGTTTTAGAAGCTATTAGAACCTATTTATGCTCTTCTCCTCTATTGTATTAGTGTTAAGGGAATGTATTCTTCACTATTGGGTTATTAGATCCATCCCGTTTTTCCCTTCAAGTGATATCAAATCCTGGCCCGTTGTGTTATCCTTGAGAGAAAGCTTAGTTTTTTGTGCTAATATTGTTTCAATGGGATGATTGCATTGTAAAAACTTGTTTTTGTTTGAGATGGTGAGTACATCAGGTAGAGTAGATATTGAAAAGTTTAATGGTAGCAACTTTGAGTTATGGAAACTCAAAATGGAAGAGTTGATGGTGGATAGAGACCTCTGGTTAGCAGTGTCTGGAACAAAGCCACAAAGTACGACAAAAGAGGCTTGGGTTCTTTCTGATAGAAAGGCAAGAGGTCTGATAAGATTGAGTCTAGTCGATTTTGTGCTCCTGAATTTCCATAAGGAGTAGTCTGTAGCTTCATTATGGAAGAAGCTTAGTGATATTTATCAGGGAAAGTCTCTGGTAAATAAGTTATTCCTGAGGAAGAAGTTGTACTCCTTGAAAATTGAAGAAGGAGCATCTATTGCAGACCATCTAAACTCATTTAACATGAGTGTTACTCAGTTGGCATCTATAGGTGTAAAGACTGAGGCAGAGGATCATTGCATGCTCTTGTTGTTCATTACCTGACAGTTGGGATCATATGGTGATGGCTATTGGAAGCACAACCACTACATTCAAGATGGATGACATGGTTTCTTCACTCTTTTCTAAAGAGATATGAAGGAAGTCTTCTGAGATGGCCAAAGAGGCTCTTGTTGTTCAAGGTAGACCAAAGGAGAAAGGCAAGAAGAAGGACAAGAAGTCAAAATCCAAATCTGCAGGGAGATCAAAGTCTCTTGGTAAAAAAGTTCAAGGTGAGATGCTAGAACTGTGGGCAACCTAGTCATATCTAGAAGGACTGCAAGGAGAAGAAGAAGAAGAAGAATGTCTCTGAAAATAAATCTTCTCAAAGTGATGCAAACGCCTTCATTGCAGCAGCCTTGACAACTTAGGCATCAGATGATATCTGGCTGGTTGACTCAGGTGTGTCCTTTCTCTAAATACAAGGATTATGATGGTGGAAAGGTGTACTTGGCAAGTGATTCAACGCTGGAGATAGTTGGTAGAGGAAGAGTCATATTTCAGTTTCCTGATGGAAGAGTCAAAGGGATTGGTGGCATACTGCACATTTCAGGTCTGGCTCAAAATTTTCTTTCTATCAGTAAGTTAAACGATGTTGGTGTAGAAGTTTCTTTTTCAAGTAAGGGATGTAAAATTACTAGAGGTGCAATGGTGATGGCTAAGGGTGTTTGTACTGACACTCTGTACAAGTTGGATGCACGTCCTATTCTTTGTAATAGTGCCTCTGTAAAGTCAAGAAATTTTTCTCTTGTAGAGAAAGATGAAGACATTTCTCTATTTGCAAATGCTTTGGAGGTAAAACTCCCAGCTGAGAAGACTATGCTATGGCATCATAGACTTGGTCACATAGGTGAGAAAGGTTTACAAACCTTGAAGAATAAAAATCTTGTAGAAGGGCTTGATGATTGTAATCTTGAGTTCGATTTTTATGAACATTGTATCTATGGAAAACAACAACGTGTATCATTTTATTGTAGTCCTCATAAATCTTCTAGTATACTAGATTATGTTCATTCTGATGTGTTTGGTCCAGTTAATGTTCCTTCATTATCCAAGTCTAGATATTATTTTTCTTTTATCGATGACTGTTCGAGAAGGGAATTTGTATACTTTCTTAAAATTAAATCAGAAGTATTCAGTCGGTTTCAAGAATTTAAATCTTTGGTAGAGAATCAGACTAGAAGGAAAATTAAATTTTTAAGGATAGACAATGGCAGTGAATTTTGTTCTGCATATTTTGAAAGGTATTGCATTGATCATGGAATTAAAATGCATATGACAACACTTTACACTCCAAAACAAAATGGAGTTGCTGAAATGTTAAATAGGACGCTGATGGAAAAGGCAAGGAGTATGTTGAGCGGTGTTGGTCTAGAGCATAATTTTTGGGCTGAGGCTGTGGCTACAACATGTTATCTAATAAATTGATCTCCTTTCTCTGCTCTTGTTGATAAGATGCATTTGGAAGCATGGTCTAGTAAGAAGCCTTCTTTAAGGCATGTTCGTGTGTTTGGCTATGAGGCATATGTTTATGTGCCAAATGAAAAGAGATCTAAATTGGATAACAAGGTTGTAAAATGTATTCTCATCGGCTATGGAGTTGGTGTGAAAGGATACAAGCTTTGGAACCCTGTTACTGAGAAGTTTTTCTATAGTAGAAGTGTAATATTTTGTGAGCTAAAACCTTCAGTAAGTGATCGATCAGAGTGACAAGAAGAAGGATGCAGTTGAGATTCCCCAAACTCTAGAAAGGGAAGAGTTGCATGGTGTACCTAAGACTAAGGAGAGCTCAAGCAACTTTGGAAGTTTTGATGATGAAGAACAACCTCAGCCTCTAAGAAGATCTACATGAAAAAAAGGCAACTTGAAAGGTATGGTTTCTCACTATTAAATTTGAACTATGCCTATGCTTTAATTATCAGCACTGATGAGCCTAGGACTGTGAAAGAAGCAATCAACATGGCTGATTTGAATTCTTGGCTACAAGCCATGAATGAAGAGATGGATTCTTTGAAAAAGAATGAAACCTGGAATTTGGTACCACTGCCTAAAGGGCAAAAGCCTATTGGCTATAAGTGGATATTCAAAAAGAAAACAAGCCTTGATGGCAGTGTTGAGAAGTATAAGGCAAGGTTGGTTGCAAAGGGTTTTTCTCAAATTGAGGGAATTGATTATGGAGAGATTTTTTCCCTTGTAGCAAAGTTGACATCCATCAAATTTTTATTGTCATTCACAGTTGTGTATGATTTTGAAATTGAACAGATGGATGTGAAGATAACGTTTCTCCATGGTGAGCTAGAAGAAGAAATCTACATGTCCCAGCCTGAGCATTTTTTTGAAAGAGGTAAACAAAATCTAGTCTGTAAGTTAAATAAATCTCTCTATGGTTTAAAAAAATCTCCTAGAATGTGGTACCAAAAATTTGACAGGTTTGTGTTGTCAATTGGATTTGTGAGATCAAAATCTAATCATTTCATTTATTACAAATCTTAGAATGATCGTGTGCTTGTTATTACCCTGTATGTGGATGATATGTTATTCATTGGGAATAGCAAGTCTATGATTTCTGATTTTAAATCTCAGTTATCTGCAAAGTTCGAAATTAAAGATCTTGGTGCAGCTAGGTACATTCTTGGAATGGAGATGACCAAGGATAGAACAAGCAAAATGCTTTGGGTTAGCCAGAGTAAGTATGTGAATACAGTTCTAGAGAGGTTTGGTATGAATGACTGGAAGCAGTTAGTTATTCCAGTCATGCAGGGAATGAAGCTATCTGTTGAAGACTGTCCAAAGTCTGCTATGGAGATGGAGGACATGAATAGTGTTTCATATGCAAGTGTTGTTGGTAGTTTGATGTATGCTATGGTCTGTACAAGACCAGACATTGCCCAAGCAGTGGGAGTTCTAAGACGATTAATGGAAAATCTAGGAAGATCACATTGGGATGCTCTGAAGAGAGTGTTTGGGTATTTGAAGGGGACTTCAGACTACACCTGGTGTTACCATGGCAGACTGGTTGCATCACATAGGAGTTTTAGCATTCATGGGTATGTTGATTCAGATTGGGTAGGGGACATTGACAGTAGGCGATCCACCAGTGGATACACTTTCATGATTAATGGTGGAGCAATTAGTTGGATGAAAAAGCAACAGGCTGTAGTTGCTTTATCCATGACAAAGGTAGAGTACATAGCTGCAACTCATGCCTTTAAGGAAATTGTTTGGCTGAGGTGTGTATGTTCAGACATAGGATTTAATGTTGAGCAGATCACTATTTTCTATGATAGTCAGAGTGCCATTTTTTTGGCAAAGAATCTAACCTTTCATGCCAGGACCAAGCACATTGATGTGCAATGTCACTTCATGAGGGATATGGTTGAATATGGAAAGGTCAGTCTGGAAAAGGTGGACACCTTGAAGAATGTTGCAGACGCTTTGACAAAGCCGGTTAGCATAGACAAGTTCATATGGTGCACAAAATCGATGGGCCTTGAGGCCTATGACAAACAGTAATTTTTCAAAGTCATGGGGGAAGCTAGAAGTGTTCACCAAGTGGGAGCTTGTTGAGAAAATGTGTCAAATTCCAACTTGAAGCCCCTATTTTCATGACTACACAAAACATCTCGTGTTTCTGCAGTTTATCGCCGTATTGTGTCTCGCTTTACTCCAGCCTCAACCGCTTTACCGTGGCAGTCTTATCTTACCCTGGCAGTACCGCGGTGGAAGGGTAGCCATCACCTCTTTACCACTGTCAGTCTCATCCCTAATCGCGATGGTTGTGGTTGGCTTCGTTCAGCTTTTTGTGTCGGTCACCGCCATACCACGGGTGCTTATTTCCTTGACCACGGTGACCACGGTGAGACCACCTTTGGTTCATCTGGCGGTTACCCCTCTACCATGGGGTGGCCTATCAGCCCCCATGGTAGCACGATTTAATTGCTAATGGTTATGCTCAGCCATCACCTCCATACCATGGGTCTTCACTAACTGGGCAGTAGTAGCGTGGTGCACACAAAGGGATGAGCTTGGTGACGTTCATCGCCTTACCACAGATGGGTCAGTTGGTGTCGACGGTAGCGCGAGGTTTCTTTGCCAAGCTCGGTGGAGTTGACCGAGCTCACCGCATTACCATGGGTCAACTCGGATGCAGCTGTGGTAGAGTGGGAAAGTTATGGATGAGCTCAGTTGGCCAAAATGCCACACCGTGAATGGGTCGGTTGGACTCGGTGGTTGCGTGGGGAAGCTTGAGGGAGCTCGGCAGTGCTCATCGCTTTACCACAGGAGGGTTGTCTCTGCTCGGCAATAGAGCGGTAGAGACTTGATTGGGTCAGATGAGATCGGACCAAGTTTTGACCGGGTTGGACTTGGAGTCAAAGAGTGACAGTGAAAGAAATTTGGACATGTGGTAGTTTGACTACAATTTGGTTCACCAAAGGCATTTGTGGCAATAATAGTAATTGCAGGTTGACTTAGGCTGGTGAATAGTACCTGATTTGGGTGATGGCTCGATGCAAGGACATTGACATGGGCAAATGGATTGCGTGATTGGATGAGAGATTCATGAACCTGATGGTCGATGCCTGATTGATGAGATTGATTGCAATGTATGACTTAGTAAGTCGAGTACAACAATGAAAATATAATTTTGAACTGTATGTTATTAACAACATCGTAACAATGAGAAATAATTCAAAGTTTTTTGTTGTGAGCTGATCAGAGAAGACTGAGCATTGTATGTAATTGTTTTATTACTGGAATACAATTGTCTTCACTTTGTGTGGTGGGTTTTCTACTTGAAAAGGTTTTCCCACATATATCTTATCTCAATGTGTGAATGCTTAATTTTGTTATCTATTTCACTGGTTGTATTCATCTCAAGTAGTTTTAGAAGCTATTAGAACCTTTTTATGCTCTTCTCCTCTATTGTATTAGTGTTAAGGGAATGTATTCTGCACTGTTGGGTCATTAGATCCATCCCATTTTTTCCCTTCAGTCCAAAGTGCAAAATAGATGTGAACTTCAGAATGCTAGTATTCAGACACCGTGATGTTTAGAAACTCCTCATCTAATCCTATGGGATCATGTTGGGCCCCTCTACAATAACCTCTCTTGGGTTTTTCTATCTCGGAGGCATTTTCCTTTGGTGGCAAATTTTCACTCGGGGAAAAAGCTATCAAATGCAAGTAGTTGAAAGTTGCAAAGTGGTGCAACTTTCATTCTGTAGCTCATGTGACCAAATGCATTGTTCCAACATGTCTAGGTGGGTATGTTTACGATAGGTGTAGTCCTCTTTCACAGCGAAACACTCAAAAAAATTTCAAGCTACGTTCAACTGAATCGATCCCTTAAGGGTCCAAAGTGTAAAATGGTTGCAAACGTCATCATGCTATTACTCGAACACTGTGATTCTTTGAAACTTGTCATCTAATCCTACAATATTGTGTTGGTCCTATCTACAATAACCTCTCGATTTTCACTATCTCAGAGGCATTTTCCTGTGGTGATAAATTTTCACTTGGGGAAAAAGTTGTCAAATGCAAGTAGTTAAAAGTTGTAAAGTGGTGCAACTTTTGTTATGCAGATCTTGTGACTGAACTTACTATTCCAACACATCTAAATAGGTATTTTTATGCTAGGAACAGTCCTCTTTTACACCCAAACATGTGGAATCGCTCCGAGCTATGCTCAACCGGATCGATCCCTTAAGGGCCCAAAGTATAAAATAGATGTGAACTTGAGCATGCTATTAATTAGACACTATGATGCTTAGAAAATTCTTGTCTAATCCTACAATATCATATTGAGCCCCTCTACAATAACCTCTCTTGGTTTTTTCTATCTCGGAGGCCTTTTCCCATGGTGGTGAATTTTCACTTGGGGAAAAGTTGTCAAATGCAAGTAGTTGAAAGATGCAAAGTGGTGCAACTTTCGTTCTACAGCTCGTGTGACCAAACAAATTGTTCCAATGCATCTAAATAAGAGGTTTTACACTAGGCGTGGTCCTCTTTCACACCCAAACATGCAAAATCGCTTTGAGCCATGTTCAACCGGATCGATCCCTTAAGGGTCCAAAGTGCAAAATGGCTGTGAACTTCAACATGCTCATATTCAGACATGGCGATGCTTAGAAACTTTTCATCTAAGCCTATGGGATCATGTTGGGCTCCTGTACAATAACCTCTCTCAGTTTTTTCTATCTCAGAGGCCTTTTCCCATGGTGGTGATTTCTCACTTGGGGAAAAAATTGTCAAATGCAAGTAGTTGAGTGTGTAAAAATTACTTTATAGGCATTTTGTCACCATGAGACCACATTTATTTGAGGCATCTTTTGAACTAGTTCACTGCCTTGTCTATGGCTTTTCATGGCATTCCATCACCACATTTTTTTGATGCATTTTTTCAAACAATTCACTGCCTTGTCTATGCTATTGCTTACTATTATGCTTTTGATATATTTTTTCGAAGCATCTATAGCTTGTTCAAAATCACTTGTTTTAAGATTTTAGCCGTAGCAACAAGGCATTGAACTATTTGAGAATATTCTTTGGTAGAAATGTATGAAAAATGTGGTAACATAGACAAGGTAGGGAACTATTTGAAAAAATACCTCAAAAAAATTTCGTCTCATAGAATGCCATGATAAGAAAATGCAATCGTATGCAATATGAAGAAATTGCATAACTTCTTAGGTTGACTTTGTACAAACTATATTGTAATTGAAATTTGATCATCTATCAACATCTACTTATCAGTTATGCAAAGTGAAGTAATGCTTTGACTTTGAAAGATGTGCAATGCAATGTAATCAACAATACAAACATAAACTACAAAAATCCATTTTTTACAATTCATTAGCTAAAATATTTATTTTGTTTTGTCTCTATATCTCTATATGCTATGGAGATACCTTTCAATTTAAAAAAAAAATATTTTATCTTTTGTTGTACAAATTTTCCCCATTTTTTCACAAAGTATTATACTTTTGGTTTGTCAAAATTTTCCCCAAAAGTTTTTTTCTGCTATACATTGGAAGCATGAAGCATATACATGAATACACACAATATACATGACATATACATGTGAATAAGTGAAGCATACATGTGAATAAGTGAGGCACAAGTAATTGAAGCATTCCAAAGGATACAAACCACCACAAATGGAGCTTAGTTATACAATACGCTTTAGATGGGGCTTATTGAGCATTCGACAATAATTAATTAAGCATTAGATGTAAAAAAAATCCATGCCTAAAACATTCAAGAATACAACTTACATGATATGCATGATAACATCATTCAAGAATGGCAGTAGCAAAATAAGAGTTTCTTTAATCAAAAATTTGAAAGGCTATACAATGATATATATTGATAAAAGTATATACAATATATCCAAAAGAACCATATAAGCTTAGTACAAAGGATCCATATGGACATAAAATATCACGTATATATCGATAGTACAAAACATATGTTCCAAAATGCCACATAGGCATACAACAAACAACACTAATACATAGTCATTTCCTTCTAGGGGAAGGAAATAGATCTCGTGCTGCCTTCGAAATTCGGCTAGATGGAGTGACTGTTGCTTCTCTTGTCTTTTAAACATGCTCACTAGTCCTCCTCTCTTCACTCTGGACCTTCAACTGATACAATTAAAATTAAAGATGTTAAAACATAGAAATTGAATTGTGGAATGGCATATAACAAAATATATAATCACTTATCGCATACATATAGTCATCATGCACATTTATAGCATAACCACATCCACGATCTAAAGTGACAACCACCTGTAGCAACCATGAAGATAGAAATTAAAATATATAAAATTATCGTGAAAATTTTCTATAATAGACCATAAAAGAGAAAATATAATGTCAAATCGACTAATCTATTCCACACCTCTCTCAATTGATCAAAACTAGCTATTGCTGTAGTAACTCCATGGTCCATCGCACCACCAACATCACTAAGGCTATCTCTTATCAACATCTACAAATGAAACAATATCTCAGGTATCAAGTTGATATAAAGACCAAGAGGGGATAATGGAACATAAGGTGAAATAAGAGAGGGTAATGGGATGGGAATAGAAGGGTGATGCAGAGAGGAGGCTCAAACTCATTCAAAGTGACATCTTACATTCAAGAGACATCTAACAAGATTAAAATGGTCTATTAGAGTTATCCAAATAATCCTCAAATCTTGACAACAATCGGGTGTCTAACTTCTCACTTTCACCCATGTAACCTAACAGTAGTGCAAACTCAGTTTTTGGCCTTTCACTCCCATGATTTCCAAAACACTTGACAATCAGAATATGGATTCAGATACCCATTTTAAAGCTATACAACATATCTCTTAACCAAATACAAGTCTTTTGGACCAATCCCTTGAAATTAGACCATCAACACTGTCCTAGGCCATGAATTAGGCCACATTTACAAAGCAGCATACCTATAAACTTAACACAGACCCTTGAAACCTTGGGGCTGCATTTTCTATGCTATAAAACCTCTAAAATGACAATCAGTACCCAGGGTTGACTCCAACATAGAAAACTCCAAAACCCTCAATTTCATGCCAAGTCAAGAGGGTTTATTCAAAGTCCCACTTGCACAACCTCCCAGACCATGCCATCAACTCATACATGTATATTCTGACCCCAATATGCTCAAAAGTTGGGAAAAACTCCACACTCTCATTGATTTCCAAAAACCTTAGACCCAAGGCTCCATCTTCATGTGTTTTTCTTCACAAAACTCATCAAGACAACATGTTTATCTCCTTAGTTCCTTCTCCACAACTCTAATCATGCAATGTGTTGGTGTTTTTTAATGTAAACCAGGTTTGTGTCCTAATCTACCTATGGAATTTCCAATTCCAATCAAGGGCAATTTAGAGGACCTGGACCAACTGACGAGGATTTGAAAAGACCTCCTACACTTTGGGCTCTGCAAAACCCGGGAAGGTGATCCCTTAATGTTTTTACAACTTCTACAATAAAATTATAAACAATCATTAACTTCAAACAGATAATGTCACTTAATAGCTCAACAGAATGGGATAAAACTAAAGAGAATTGGTTGTTCATCAGCAAAAATTATAAACAATCATTAACTTCAGACATATAGTGTCACTTAATAGCTCAATAGAATGGGATAAAACTAAATAGAATTGGTTGTTCATCAGCAATATCAACCATTTGGAGCGTGAGATAATTACAACATAGCTTCATGGTGGAAGATAATCATCATGTTTAAAATTATAGCAAGCCCCAGGTGAACACAAACAAACATTGAATCACAAAGAACAGATGCAAATCAGACCAGTGCCATATCCATTGGAGGAGTCAAATTCACCAACACCTATTGGTTCATAGCAGATTTCAACACATAGCATATAATATATTTGATTATATTGCCTTACAATATCACCAATTTGTATCTCAACTCAATACTACTTACCAAATCCTTGTACATAATATATCAATCTGCAATCTCATTTAAGTCGTTTAATTAATTCTTTGAATTAAAGCTAAAATTAGAATTGCACACACCACAATAGTGAGATGAACAGAATAACCCTTGATTACTTCATTCAAAATTTGAATACAATTGCACAAAGGAGAGGCATGAGCTTAGATTTATTAGTTAAACTCAAATTCCAATACTGTTATGAAACACTAAATCCCAATAAAACTCAAATTCTATAATAAAATGACACAAAACCCACTTGCATTGCCTTTGTAACTACATATTTTACAATTTGCTATGCAGCTCCACTTCAAACTTTGACTTGCTAACCTATTACAATGAGAGAAGAAGAGAAAAATTAGAAGAGAAGAAACTCCAAAAGAAACCCTAAATCTGATCAGAAAAAAGGCCATCTGGAAACATCTCCACCATTGAACAGTAATCATCAAAAACTCTTCATCTTCTCCCTATAACAAAATTTATTCTACTTTCAAAATAACATGTTCCCAATTCATTCTCCAACACAAAAATGCCCATGTGTCCATTCTCCACTCATTACTTGTAGCTGAAAGAAATAACTCCACTCCCATGAAAATCCATTTTCTGCTCTTGTTTTGCCCTTTGCTGCATTCTGCATACTTTTTAATGTTGCACTATTGTATTTTATTTTATTCACTATCAGTAAATAAAATGTTTTCACTTATCCTCCCTTGCAAAGTATTTTAAAATACTTTACCCAACAATAGCATTTATATTGGGGTTCTATTAAAATTACCCAGCTGCGCAAGTCATTACCATTTTACTCCTAACCCCAACACAGTAAAATGTTTCACTTGTCTTTTTTTAAATTTTTTTTGCCACCGGGTCATAATTTAAAATATATCTCTCATCCTTTTACCCCCTTTCACATTGAAAATATTTCTTCTTTATTTCACTAAAAGATTAATTCCTTACCCAATGAAAATAGAAAATGGGCCCACCACTCTATTCAATACCACTCGACAACACTTTAGAAAAACATTTAATATTAAATGTTTTTTGCTCAATTTTTCTAACACACGGCTCCCCTATTTTACCCGAGCCCATTTAAATTTATGAAGGCCCACCATTTGTATTCGCAACCACCACTTCCCCACGCCATCGCAATCCATAATGACTGGGCATCTTTCGATTACGATATGGCGGGGAACGGTCCAAATTTTGCTACACCGGCCTCTCTCCCTCAGCCGTTGGATCTTCCTCCACCTTCTTCGTTGCCCCTGTTGTCCTAATTCCACCATTCTGTTTGCTCGAGCATCTCCAAGCTATATTTACCATGGTAGCCAACTCCATTCTACAGCCTCCCTATATTGATGGGTGTTCATTACCTTCACCTCAAGCGTGGACCCTTCCTCCATACGTTGGCCGCGCCCCTACCTATTGGCTTGTGCCTCCATTTATGTGTGTTGAAGGATCATCATGCCTCTATAAAGCCAAGCCTCCCAACTGCCAGGCGTGCCTCTTCCAAATTTGGTTTGAGCCATTCTACCTCTGGACGCGCCCACCATTCATTTCCCTGTTGCATGAGTTGTCCGTGCCCTCAGAGAAAAGAAAATGCCAAGGCTTCAGTCGCACCCCTCATGACATTGGGTCGCACCTCTTTCATTTTCACCTATCAGAAAGCTCCCACACCCTCACCATGGCATGAGCCTCTCCACAAATACATTCTGATTATTTCGTTACCTTCCAAGTGCATTGCAATCTAGGCATTCAAGGAGACCATACTTGTTGAGGCATCATCAAACAGTTCATATGCTTTCCATCGGCCTCCTCATGATGGTTTGAGCCTTTCAATGTACATTTTGAAAATCTCAAGTAATAGTTCTTTGAAATGCATCCCAATCAGGCCTCATGCTTCCATTCACCTGTTTCCTGCCCTTCTCAACTGGCCGCCCCACCATTCACCTGGTCATGCCTTCCAAATTCATTTGCTTGAATGTTTCTAAGGCATTTTCAAAAACCATTTTGTGCCTATACTTTGCTTCAGCGTGCCTCCCCTGTCACTGTCCTTTATTCCCTGATGGCGCAGGCTCTCCATCTCACACCATGTTGCTAGCCTCACCCACCTCCATTAGTCATGCCCCATGCATCTGGAACTTGCATTTTCCTACAAGTTTCCACTAAAAACTCCTTCATGGTGCGAGCCTCTCAACTACGCCCTATGTCTTGGATATGTTGACTCATTCCGGCTGTTGTTTATGGCATTTACTTAGTGTGGCAATACATCCTAATAGGTTGCATGCCTCTTGAGATCCTCACTATGTTGAGCAGATTTCTATCCATTTGAAAATGCAACCCAGATCACTTTCAAGATATGCATCCATTAGTTTATAGGCCGCATGAGTCATGGCATCCCCTGTCATATTTTTTTAAAAATTTTTAAGGCCTTTTCAATATACTTCTTTTGTGCATATACTGTAGTGTCCTCTAGGCACTATCGCTTTGTTGATGTTTCCCTGTTGATCTATCCATCAAGACACTTAAGCAGTATTGATTTATAATTGGTTTTCCTCCAGTACAATGCATTTATTCAAACAACTTAGCAAGAAAAACATCACAGTGACTATATCCCATGGTAGTTGGATATGAAACACCCCTTCTGCAAAAGTTTGTTCATGATCTCAATAAAATTGTCAAGCTTTCCTCATATCTAGGTGTTTAAATGTGTTAACATAATATTCAAAACTCAGAGTTTGAATATGTGGCATTTGCTTCTTAAGAAATTTGATGAATCCTTATCTTTCTTAAAAACAATCCCCTATTCAAACCTCAACCTCAATCAATTTAAAACACAGGTTGTGGTTACAAAACTATATGCAGTCACCAAAATAGGGAAACCTCGAAAATATTAGCCTATATAAAATTTACTTGTTTTGCACCATTAAGTTAAAATAACTTAGTAAGATTAAAACTTTATGACTTTGGCCCACAATAGCTGAAACAACACACCACCCCAATCACATTTTCCCTCCACACCACTTTGTTTCGGTCTTCAGAACAAAGGAGAATGTGAACTGATCCCTTATTTTGGAAGTTTATCATATGATGGAGACATCCCTGTATAATTAGTTAACTGCTTTCACATTTGTTGATAAGTGACTTGTGACTCAATCTGGCATGTCTCTAATACTAGTTCTCAATTGCAAACCTTAAACTCGAGCTCACTTGAGAACCATTTTGAATCACTCATGCCTTTTGGTTAGTAAATTGTCTTGAAATTGTGTGCCACAAGTTGGGTCCCCTTATGGGCCCGACTAATTTTTTTTTTTTTCAAACAAGTTTCACCCCCAAATGACTTGCCACTGAATTTTGAATCATGTGAAGTGAAAACATGAACTGGGTCTTCATCAAAATCAGGTTTCTGACACTTTTGGAAAATAGTGAAAATTGGCCAAATTGCCTCAAGAATCAAACCGAAAAACTAGTCAAACGATCCACCGGAGAAATAAAAACTTGCAAACCTGTAGATATTCAGTCGAGGAAAGAAATGCAACAAACAGCTCATAAAAACAAGTCACGAGGAGAAAAATATTAATCGGCAAAGTTGCTCAGGTGAACTTTTCTGAAACAATTAAAACACACCCAATTGCCAATTTGTAAAAATAGTAAATCGGCTCCTGACAAGCTGCCATCAGACACATAAGTTCATTAAGGTACCCCAAGCACGTGTGAAAAATTAAATTCCATGAGACATCTTTGATCAAAAGATATTAACGATCAAAGTTGACCAGTCAGAAAGGCTATCAGGAATGCAGATGTGAAACTAAACAAACTACATTTGGTTTTGATTTGCTAAAAATAGCAAATCAGATCATGAGGCTCTGAAAACTGACACCCAAGATCATTTAGGTATGGAGAACACATAATAGCATTCATTTTGACATGAAATTTAACTGGTTGCAAAATCCAAGCTCAAACAGGAGACTGTTTCACAAAACTGACAACTTGCAAATAACAGAACAATGCAAAAACCCTCCAGCTTCACTTTTCAAAACCCTGACAAAATTTATCGTGGGAAGCTGAAAATAGACACACATGTTCACACATGTAAATAAAATATTTCTGGAAATGGGTTTTTCTTGGAAATCAACAGGCCCTGAATTCTGATTCTCCAAAGTGGGTCACTTAGACTGACCCCTCAAGTGCACTTCTGAAAGTGCAGAGGCAAAATTCTCAAAATGGGCACCTCAAATTTTTAAAATTTGAGAGTGCCAACACAACCTACAACCTACTTAGACTCCATAGGGAACATTACACTAGTTACAGTAGGTATAGTTGGTGTAAGGGACCTTAAATCATGATTTTGGTTACAAAACCCTCAAACAGTGTGTCTTCGGCCTATCACAGGAAAACAAGGATATTTACCACAAATCACAATGGATCTCCCTAAAAATTGTTCCAAAATATTGTTAACACCTTCCACCACAAAGTAAAATGATTTACATGGCACAATGAATCTGTATGGGCTCGTATAGGCCTGCAAATGACAAGAAAACTCATAAATTTGATGAAAAACATAGATATTCTTATTGCCAATGCTTCAAACTTCAAGCCAACATTACAAAATGAGTTGTCATTCCTTTTTGAAGGATCATCCTCATCAAAACAATTCCCAACTACCTTAAAACTACTTTTAAAACCTCTCATGATTGTTGCATTACAAATTTGTTGCATTTATGCAACTCACAAATTTAGCACTTTCAAGTTTTGACTCTTTATATTTTCCTAGACCCTTTTAAACACCTAGAATATTAAAAATAATCTAATGAGACCTTATTCAACTAAGAAATCATTACTTACTCAAGAAAAAATCATCCTATCTACCTTGACACCCCTTTTCAAATTTGAGAATTCCTTCCACATGATTTGCAAACCTTACAAGATGAAAACAAAAGCCCCTCAAAGTTGATCAATTTCAATAGAATGGTCACATTGGACCTTATTAAGACTCAAGGAATTAACTCAAACATCCTAACACACCTTGCCTATCTGATGTAGAGTGGCAGGGAAGGTAAACACACAACTATGATGGAAAAGACAATCCAATTCAATGCTTCTCTCAAATAGTCTTACAAGGAGTCATAAACTCCATTATTCTTTAAATGATCAGCCCCCACACACCTAGGGTTCACAACTCAGACCACCCACAAAACTTGAAAGAATCTGGATCATGTCACATTAGGACAAAACAAGGTTCAACAACCCTCTAGCAGTTAGGTTTGAACAAACAACTATCACTATGGTGATTTAGACCTCACCCCCTCTTAATAGTATAGGCATATAATTTCCATCCCACTAGGATTTATCAACTCTACAATGTGTGGATAGAAGAAACACCCATAATTCACTCAAAACCCTAATTTTGAGGGTTTTCAAAACAACCAGGAGTAAAATTAAGATATCTCCCTTGATATGCAACGAAATCTCATCACTCCAATGCCAAAAGAAACCTTATTCAATTACCTATCCAACCATTATAAGCTTGGAGCATGAAACAACACGTACAGACCATACCAAGTATGAGATCAGCAATTTCTTCAAGAAAACAAAAAAATCAGCAAACTCTTTATTGAAAACTTCTTCCAAACTTCAAGAACAACCTTTCCTCGACCAAGAGAGGAATATATGAGTTTAGTATAATTTATCTTTGGAATTATCTCCTTCTTCAAGTGAGCCATCACCAAATCTCCAACCTTGTATTGAACATCCCTCTTCTTCAAATATGCTCTTTCTTTGTACTTCTCAACATTCTTTTGTAGAGTTTCCTTCACTTGTTGATGGATATCCCTGATTGTAACAGAAAAGTCCTCTCCTTGAGAACTTCTCCTATCAATGCCTTCTAGATCTCTTAACTCATAGACCCCTCTAGGGTGCATGCCATAGACTACTTCAAAAGGGCTCCTACCAATGCTCCTATTCATGGAGTCATTGTATGCAAATTCAGCCTGACGTAAAATCAGATCCCAAGCTTGTCCATGCTCCTTGGTAAGACATCTCAAGATATTTCCCAATGATCTATTCACCACTTCAGTTTGTCCATCCATTTGTGGATGGTATGCAGAGCTAAAGGATAGGTATGTGCCAAGTTTCTTCCACAAGGTCCTCCAAAAGTGGCCTATGAACTTAGAATCCCTATTAGAAACAATGCTTAAGGGAAATCCATGTATTCTAACAACCTCATTAAAGAAGAGACTTGATATACTAGATGCATCATTGGTGCATTTACAAGGAAGGAAATGAGCCATCTTACTAAACCTATCAACCACCACAAAAACACTATCAAAACCTCTTTGGGTTCTAGGCAGCCCCAATACAAAATCCATACTTACACTCTCCCAAGGCCTATTGGGAATGGGAAGTGGTTGATAGAGCCCTGCATTTGATGAAGTTCCCTTTTCTCTTTGGAAGATTGTGCATCCTTCCACAAAATTTCTCACATCCACTTGCAGCCTTGGCCAATAGTAGTACCTCCTTACTTTTTCTAAGGTCTTATCAAGGCCAAAATGACCTCCAAGACTCCCACTATGTTTCTCATTTATAATATTCTCCCTCATTTAGCATTTAGGCACACACAATTGGCTTCCTTTGAAGAAAAAACCATTCTACAATAGAAAATTAGAGTATTCACCATGAGAAGTATTCAAATGTTGTATACCTCCTTAAAATCTACATCTTCATGATACATTTCTTTCAATGCATCAACCCCCATGCTTTGGAGATGGATCTCTTGTACTACAAGTTACCTTCTACTGAGAGAATCTACCACCTTATTTTCTTGGCCCTTCTTATAATTTATTGTGAATGTATAGGCTTGTAAAGAATCCACCCACTTCATGTGCCTATGATTGAGTTTGTCTTGTGCATTCAAGAAACTCAAAGCATGATTATCAGTATAGACAACAAATTATTTAGGTAACAAGTAGTGTCTCAACTTTTTTAAGGCTTGGACCATAGCATACAATTACAAATCATAGGAAGAATACTTCCTCTTTGCTTCATTCAACCTCTCACTGAAAAATGCAACCGGTTTTCCTTCTTGGCTCAAGACAACCACTATTGCTTGGTTAGTAGCATCACATTCAATTGTAAAAAACTTATCAAAACCAAGGAGCACAAGTATAGGTTTTTTTGCTACTCTCCTTTTCTATATTCAAACCCTTTATCAGCCTCATTGGTCCAATAAAACTTACCCTTGTTACCTCCTTTGATGGTGTCCAAGATGCATGCACAAATTTGAATAAAGTTCTTGATGAACTTTCTATAAAAGCTTGCAAGTACATGAAAGCTTCTCACATCTCCCATGGATTTTGGTGTTGGCCAAGTAAGAATAGAATCCACCTTTGAAGGATCCATCTTCAAACACCGCTTAGAGATGACAAATTCAAGGTGCACTAGTTCTCCCTTCATAAATTCACACTTTTCCATGTTGATCAGGAGCTTCTCCTCTTGTAACCTCTTCAATATCATGTCTCTGAATGGATCTTAATATCTCTTGAATCATTTAAAAGCATCCAATTACCATCCTTCCTTGGTGCTAGGAATATAGGAACAACACATGTGCTGAAACTCTTTCTCACTAGCCCCTTATCCAACAAATCTTGCACTTGTCTTGCAATCTCCTCATCCTGAGCAGGTGTCATCTTATATGCAGCCTTATAGGGAAATGTAGCCCTTAGAATTAGATCAATATGGTGGATTATATCCCTAATTGGAGGTAGGGAACTAGGTAGTTCATTTACCATTATGTCCTTGTAGCTTTCCAACAACTCTTGGATCTCTCTAGGTGCATCTTCCTTCTTCTTTGTGGGAAGATTTGCTTCACTCTTTGGCTTCATAATCAAGAAGAATCCTCTTCCTCCTCCTTCCTTCAAGGTCTTCATGAAATAATTCTCACCCACCATCAAAACACTAGGCACTTCATACTTTTCCTTGTCTTCTTCTACGAGAGGTGTGAGGTTGTAAGTCACCCCATCCTTCACAATGGAGTATGTATTCTTCTCTCCATCATGATTGGCATTCCTATCAAACTACCAAGGCCTCCCAAGAAGCAAGTAGCACACATCCATATGGATGATGTCACATAGGATCTTTTCCTTGTATGACCCAATGTTGAATTCTACCCATACTTGCTCATTCACCAAGACCTATTGTCCTTTACTAAGCCATGAAACTTTGTATGGGTTAGGGTGAGAAATCCTTTTCAAATTCAATTTTTCTACCATCTCAATTGAAGCAAGATTATCAGTTGATCTTGATTCCACTACTATCTTACACACCTTACCTTGTACCTTTCAATTGATTCTAAAGAGTTCCTTCATTTATGGGGGTTCTTCAGGGATTGGTGCCTTGAGCAATGCTCTCCTAATCATCAAGCTCTCTCCAACTTTTGATGTGAGGTTTACTATAGGTGAGTTCACACTTTCTTCATCTTCATGTACCAATTGATTCCTCATCTCTCCATCATGAGAGCTTGACCCTTTCTTTTCAGGGCATTTGAAGGATGGATGCCCAGGCTAGTTGGAAGTGTAACATCTCCCTGAAAACTGATTGGAACTTCTCCCTCCATTAAATCTGCCTCTACCATTGGGTCTCCTACCCTTGAATCCCCCTATATTTCTTGATTCTCCACTTCATTCACTAGGATTAGAATCCTCTTGATGTTTTGGGGATTGATTTATTCCCCCAAAGCTGCCTCTTCCTCTATTTTGCTGCTCTTGTTTTCTTCTTATCTTCTCTTCAGCCTTATGTGCAATTTGTATGCAATCGTCCATGGTCTTGGGGAAAACCAAACTAATATCATATTCTATGTTGAGCCTTAGGCCATTAATATACCTGGCCACTCTTTCATTCTCACTTTCTACATGATCACATCTCATACTCAACTTGAAGAATTGTTCAGTGTAGGATGAAACATCCATGTCTTTTTTCTTCAGATTCAACCTCTTTTTGATCTCTTGCTCCTCATGATCAGGAATAATAAGTTGTTCCTTCAACCTATGCACCATCATATCCCATGAGTTGATCATAGACTTACCCATCTTCACCCTTTCTCCTTGGATGAAATTCCACCATGTCAAGGTGGATCCCTTCAACTTTGATTTGGAAAACTTCACCTTCTTGTTCTCTGCCATTTCTTTATATTCAAAATAGTTATCCAATGCCTCTACCCATTCCAAAACTTCTTCCACATCCATCTTTCCACTATACATTGGTAGGTCAATCTTCACTTCAGAGGTCTCTCCTCTTGATCCTTGCAATGATTTAAGGATTCTTCTCTCATGAGAGGGTATCTCTTCCCCCTAAGGGTTCTCTCCACCTTCTGTAGGTCCTTCACCCTCTAGCTCTTCTTCAAAGTAACTCTCTTCCTCCATGGCCACTCCTCTTCTTTTGTTCATTGCCTTTAAGGCCTCTACCTCTTGTCTCAAGGCCTTCAACTCCTTTGCAACCACTGGCTGAGGTTGTTTTGGAGGTATGATGTCTTCCCTTCAACAATTACCTGCAATCAGGCTTTGATACCATTGTGATGTAGAGTGTCAAGGAAGGTAAACACACAACTATGATGGTAAAGACAATCCAATTCAACGCTTCTCTCAAATACTCTTACAAGGAGTCATAAACTCTATTATTCTTTAAGTGATCAGCCCCACACACATAGGGTTCACAACTTAGACCACCCACAAAGCTTGAAATAATTTGGATCATGTCACATGAGGAAAAAACAAGGTTCAACAACCCTTTAGCACTTAGGTTTCAACAAACAACTATCACTATGGTGATTTAGACCTCACTCCCTCTTAAGGCTTGTAACCCTTACCCGGTAGGATAGTCAGAATAAAAACCACATGGAGGACTGTCAAGAAATCAAACCCATGTATCAAGACACCCCACATGGACCCCTACAAAGTTCCAAAACCTTTCCTCTTGACTGTCAACACATAACTCACAATGACCTTTTCTACTGCTGCTCCAAGAGGCCTAAATCACAAACCTACACTTGGGTCTTGACTATCTTGGCTCTCCCCTTCAACCCAAAGCCAAAATAAAAACTCCTAAAGGTTTTCCACACCTGTTACCATAATTCATAAGTTCCCCTCAAACAGATTTTCTAGAAACCAAGGAAAACTCACATTTTTGCTTGTTAATTAGGCTTGCCACATAGAGATGCCAAGCCAAGAATCTCACAACACTTCCTCCAATGATCCTTCCGTTCTCCAATAAATTGAGGAAATCATAGTATAGGAATATACCTTCCATCCCACCATGATTTAGCAACTCTACAATGTGGGGATGGAAGAAACACCCATAATTCACTCATAACCCTGATTTCGAGGGTTTTTAGACCACCCGAGAGTAAAATTAAGATATCTCCCTCGATACTCAACAAAATCTCACCACTCAAATTCAAAAACAAAGATTATTCAATTAAATATCCAACCATTATAGGCTTGGAGCATGAAGCAACATGTGTAGACCGTACCAAGTACGGGATCAGAAATTTCTTCAAGAAAACACATAAATCAACAAACTCTTTACTGAAATCTTCTTCCAAACTTCAAGAACAGCCTTGCCTCAACCAAGAGAGGCATATATGAAGCCTTCCAACCTCCTAAAACTTCTTACAACTTCCTCCAACTGAAATTTGAATTAGTTGGCCATTGGAAACACAAAAATACTTCATGTTTTACTCTTTAATGCCTAATTAAGGCAATTTAGCCAACTTTCACCAACCCGACTACAAAGATACCTCCAAATTGTGTGAAAGGCATCCAAAAATCATAAAAATGAAAAATATGACTCCCCTAAGGTGTCTAGCTACATCAAGGCATCCTTTTTTCTTAATTTTCCAAAATGCACTAGACTTACAAAGGAGGATGGAGACCTTGTTTGTAAAAAACATTGGTCATCAAGACCAAAAATCCACCAAATCCCTAGGAGACCTATTAAAAATCAATGAAATGGTCCATGAGACCTTATTCCAACATTAAATAAAGAAACAAAACATAACAAATGATTCTAGGTCCCTTAGACCCATGGGTGCTCTTACACCACTATCAGACACTTAATGAAGAAACATAGAAAAGAGTGGTGCCCCTGCACCAAAGGGATTAATGGAACATAGGATGGACTAGTATAGATTGATGGGATGGGATATGATGGGATAAAAAAATATAGGGTGGAAAATTTGAGGTTAATGGGATGCGATTATTAGGGAATAATGCAACATAGGGTGAATTAGGAGGTGTCTAAGGTTTGACTATAGTACATGAAGTGAGAACTAGATGTGTGTGTAGAAATAATAGAAAAGAGTTATCTAGGATGAAACATGGATAAATATATTATAGCATAGGATGATATAAAGGAACATAGGGTGGAATGTAGGGGATCATGGAACATCTAGGGTGATATAATAATGGGTACAATAAGATGGGAGTAGGACATAATGACACATAGCATGGACTAGAAGATATTAGTGGGATGGTCTAGGAGTGGATCATGGAAAATAGGGTGAACTATTAAATGTTAGTGGTAAGTGATTAGGAAGGAATAAATGAACAAAAAGTGAATTAGGAGAACATAATGTGACATGATCAAGGAATACTTGAATGCAATGTTTGTGTTTCTCATCAATTTTTTAGATTTGTATATATGCAAAATTATGAAAACTAGTTAACATAGATTTAGAACACCATTAATGAATAAAGGCTACCTAAGTGTACATTGTTTGAGGATATGAATCATGAGGTGTGAAGGAAAAAGGGGCACCAGGAAACTATTTGAAATCCAAAGAATATTATGAGTCAAACATTCAACTATTTAAATGCAATAATAATATCTTTAATACTAGTTGCATACCTGTGGACTCATCGTTGAGAATGTATAAGGGTCTGTAGGAATAGAGAATCCCTCATGAACAGTGTGACCCTAGAATTTCATCATATCAAAATTCAACTAATTTA
Organism: Sequoiadendron giganteum; assembly: GCA_007115665.2. NCBI lineage: Eukaryota > Viridiplantae > Streptophyta > Pinopsida > Cupressales > Cupressaceae > Sequoiadendron > Sequoiadendron giganteum. The sequence goes on from CM021100.1 coordinate 14,935,479, forward strand.
TTTATTCTTAAATTTCAAAATATATTTTAATAAACAACATTAAAATAAATTGCTAAATTTTACCTGAGTGTCAATGCCGAATGTATCATTCAGAATATCATATATGAAAGCCATCACCTGTACAACTGACGTAGGCTATGTAGCTGCATCACAAACACCCTGATAATCGTACGTGCAAACATCACCACAAGCTCCACAATGGTGGGGTGGAGCTCAGAGCCTACACGTCTCCTCCACATTGGCTCTACTAGAGGACTCACACACTGTAAAATGGTCTAGGTGAGTGAGCCAATCGAATTCATTGTGTCCACCTCTACACTGTCCTTAACAATGGAAGGAACAACGAAATGCTCCACCATGGGTCTACCCAAGGCTGTCGGTGCCAACTGTGGATTGCATTGTGCAATAGGTCTATCGTGTGTGGAGCCCCCACCTCTACCCTGAAAGTCTAAGATTTCAAAATAGTTTGGCATTTTATTGAGGAAAAACTCGCAATAGAGTTTCCTAAAAAATTATTGCGGCACCTCATGCTTATTTCATGGAGGCTGGTCAAATACCATCCACCACCACTGCCAATATTTAGTTTTAATTAACTCATTGTGGCACCAATGGATGGGGAACCTCCTGCATGCATGGGACAAAGGTTCATTGGTTTTTGGGTCTATAAATAGGGCACACAAGTCAGCTTTGCTAATTTTTAGTCTTTTGACATTTGCATATGACAAACCACTAGCATAAAATTGTCTCATCTCATGCCTGTTATTTGACAAAAAAATCATTTGCTTGCTCGTTTCTCCTAAATGAGTTACAATTGACATCAATGATTCAGCAATCCGTCTCCTAGAAGGGTGGGTTTCGACATGCTCGGTTAATCTTGAAATTAATTTTTTAATGTCTCTTTTATTGTTTTCAATTTGATTTTGAATATTTTCTTGTGTTCCATGAGGATGCCTATGAATTGGTGGAGGGGTTTTAGGTTTTTCTTGTATAGGAGGCTCTTCATGAGGGGGTGATTGTGAATTCTCAATGTTTCGAGGTGGAGTTTCATTCCTTGAGAATTAGAACAAAGTTTTATTAGAAAAATCTATTTAAATTTGCATTCTAAATCAAATTCGAAATAAATAGAATAAAAATACATACCTCTTTGCAATCTTCGACCTCTCCGACGTGTTGGCAGAATCCTCATGGAAAATGGAAAGCTAAGGATGCAAATAATGAAAGAGATTTGGTGAGCACTAGTTGTAGACCTGATATCCTCTTCCTCAAGCTGCGGGTTGAAGACAAAATGAGGGTTTGAAACTCGATTTTTGGATTTTATGTCAAATAAGCCATTTGGCGTGTTCCAAATGGCTTATTTCAAGTTTTTTTTAACCTTTTTTCAATTTGGAACCTAAATTGTGTCACAGATTGGTGCACTTACCCATATTATCAATAGAAACGCAGAGATAATGAATTAAAAAGTCAAAATTTTAAAGTAAACACAATTTTCATACTCACTTCTTGTAAAGTTTTGGCTCACCATGAAGGAATCCAAATTATTATACCATTGCTTGGGTGACTACTTTAGGCCATACAATTGCTTCTTGAGTTTTTAAAAAAAATTATGTTGTGATCTCGAAAAAACCCTTCTTGTTGTTCCATATATATTTCCTCATTTAAATATCCATGTAAAAATATTTTTTTAACATCTAGTTTCTCTCACTCAAGATCAAGTAATACAACTAGTGCTAATACAACACGAATATAAACAAGCTTGACAACTAGAGAAAAAAATTGATGAAAATTAATACTTTCTTTTTGAGAATACCATTTTCTTATCACTCTTGCATTGTACCTTTCAACTTTATCATAAAAACCTTCTTCAATTTATAGACTCATTTGCAACCAAAAACTTTCCTACCCTTTGGGAGTTCTACCAATTCCCATTTTTTATTCTTCTCCAAAGAATTCATTTCTTCTTTCGTTGTTGTCTTTTATTTAGAATTTTCAATACCATCCATTTCTTCTTGAAAAAAACTTAGTTCCCCATCATTAAAAATCAAAGAAAAAAATGAAACATAATCATCATTCCTTTTAGGAGGATTTCTGACCCATGTAGATCTCCTTAGATATGGTTTTGTTATTTTGATATTTTCTTATATATTTTTGCATCCTCATCTTCATCTTCAGAAGCTTATTCTTGCTCGAGATATTTTCTATAGATAGATGAGCTTACAAGTGAATTTGTTGATATTGTGGTACTTGTTCCTATTTCATATCAACTTCTACTATATAATTTTATGAGAGAAAATACACAAAAAAATACATCTCTACTAATGATGATGTTGTGGGTGGTAGGATCTCATAATCTATATCCCTTAACTTCATCACCATATCAAAAAAAAAAAAAATTCTTGGATTTAGGGTCAAATTTAGAATGTCAATCTTTATAAATAAGAGCATATGCATCACAACCAGAAATTTTTAATTTTGCATAATCACGAGAATGACCCATTCATATCTCTTTAGGAATACTACAATCTATTGGAACTAGTGGTGACCGATTTATGAGATAGCATGCTATATTGATTGCTTCTTCCCACAATCTTGCTCCAACTTGTCATTATGAAGCATGCTCCTTGCTCTTTCTAGAAGAGTCTTCTTCATGCATTCAACAAGACCATTTTGCTGAGTGTAAACTATGGATTTTTTTATTTCAATCCCAGCTTGAACCTTACTATAATTTTCAAATTTCAAAGATGTGAAATCACCTCCATTATTTATTTTTAAGCACTTTATTTATTTTCTAATACTCTTTTCAACCAAAACTCTATGTTGCTTAAATATACTAAACACATGAGCTTTATTTTTAAGAATATAGACTCATACCTTTCTAGACTAATTATTTTTAAATGTCACAATATATTATGATCCTCCAAAAAATTTTTAAGTGGATGGCACCCAAACATCTCAATGAATATAATCTAAAACACCTTTACTTATATAACTAGTTATTTTAAACTTCTATCTACACTACTTCACAAAGATACAATGCTTGCAAAAATTTAAATTTAAATATTTTTGTCTAGAAGTAACTTATAGTTTATCAATACCTTTATCCCTTTCTCACTCATATGATCTAATCATTGATGTCATAAATGAGTACATATTCATTTGATTTCTTAGATACCACGACCACTTCATTTATTTCAATGCTCCCTTCTAGCTTGTAAAGGTTTAAAATATTTGTAGCCTTCATAACAACCAAGATTCCCTTGGACACTTTCAATAATTCACCTTGACAATTAAACTTGTAACCTCTAGAATCCAAAACTCCCAAAGAAATTAAATTATTTTTGAGGTTTTGTAAATGTATCACCTTTGTTAATTTCTTTACAACACCATCAAATATTTTAATCTTAATCCTCCCAATCCCAATAGTCTTACAAGAGACATTTTTTCCCAAGAACAACACCACCATCAAAATCTTGGTAAGTGGAAAACCGTCTCGTATGTGGAAAGATGTGATTAGAAGCACCAAAATATAGTTATCATTCCTCGTAATATTGTAAGATAGGGTAAGTGAAGAAAGATGGGGGGCCAAAAAGGGGTCTTAAGTGGCCGCTTTTTTTCTAAAATCGAGAAATACTGACCTTGGATGTGAAATTGAGGATAGTTACACTCAAAAGAATTAGATGCAACAAAAACAAGGATCATACAATGCTTCAAGTCTATTTTCTAAACTACTATTTTTTCTTGAAAATGGTAGAGATTAAGGCATTTGAAAGAGGGAGCCATAGAAATTGGTGTTGTTTTTGTCACAAAAAATAACATAGCGACTTTTGTAGATCCCTCAAAAGGTTAACTTTTTTTTTTTGTATTTTTAAAATCACTTCGGTGAGAAATTAGCTAACAAGATGTGGTTTATGCCCAATTTTTTCTAATAATTATTTAATGAATAGTTGATTTTTTTACTAATTTTCAAAGTGGACACTTCCTAAAAAATAGAATTTTGACTGTGCTAACCCCATAAATTTTAAAAATTAATTGAAAATCGTTATTTTTAATATGTGTAGAATGGAGTCTACTTTATAAAAAAATATTTATTTGAAATTTTGATGAACAGTTAAATTTATAAAGAAAAAAATTACAAAACATTGATTCTTTTCCAGAAAACAGACACACAAAAAACAAATTGAATATCAAAGGCTTAAGATTGTCAAAATGTGAAAAAAATTATATTGTTAGATAGCTAAGAGAGAGCCTTACATTTCCCAAGTATTCAATTTTTTCGACCTTCAAAAATGTGCAAACTTGATGCTTAGCACAAAAACGATTATGTGAAATATTATAGAATTTGCAAAAAACATCTTTGGACATTGGGAAGGCACTCCAAGCCTTTGGGTTGGTATTCCAAAGAAAATACCAAGCCTAAGTCTTGGGGATTCCCAAAGTAAGAAATAACTCGAGTGTGTTATAACACGCTCATGTTATAACACACTCGTGTTATAAAACACTTGTGTTATTTCATAGTTTTGACATGTTTTTTTATGTTTGTGCCCAAGAGTTTCCTAAGCAAAACATAGTGAAAGAAGGTTATAATTCTCTTGCATTATGTCTTGCTTTATTTTAAATTCTAGTCTATTAAATGTATGTATATTGTTGGATGTTGTGGTTGTGTTGCTGATATGTGGTTTTCATTGATGTCAACACTATTAGTATTGGCGATTCTGAAGGTTGTATATGTCAAGGATATTGAGAAAATTGTAATAAATATATAGCAAGAAGTTTGTGAAGCTGAGAAGTTCTATATGGTGTAAAACCTTGTACGTTGATTTCCAGGTGTTTCACTCTAATGGGTTTGTTGCTAAGTCTATTTAGCTTGTACCCCAGAAGTTTCAATGGTACGCATCAAAATTTGTGTAGGTTGTGTGTTTTGGTGTTCCTATAGTCATTTTGATACTATAGCAGTTGTTCTTGGAAGAAGAGGATGGAATTTTGGCAATTCTAGTTGTTGTGTATGTTCTTGTGACATTCGTGGATGATTTTAGATCATGTTCTATCTTTTCTGCACATCTACATTATTTGGTGTGATCGTGATTGGAGATGTTTTTGATGTGTTTTCGGGTTTTCATGTTCTTGTCCAACATGATGGTGGTAGCATGTTGTGGATTCCTATGGATTAATTTCTTGTTGTTTGGTGTGTTCGAAGGGGTTTATTTAGGTCCTCTCTATGTTGTGACCAACTTAGGTTGGTGCACATTGAGAGTTTTTCATGTATTGAGGCCGATAATTTGTAATTCATTTTTAATTTGTGGTCGATAGAGTTGTTTATGTAAATCCATGTAGTGGATATATAAGAGTGATTTTTTGCTCACTTTGATGTATGCTCGGTGTATGTATGTTAAGTGTATGTGTGAATAAAGATCAAATCATTCAAGTGCATAGCAGAGTGTGAAGAAGTTTGAGCAAAGTCTGAAGAAGTATTTTTGTGCCTGATTGGAACTGTCATCAAGCTTTTGTAGAAGCTAATTTCTTAGTTCAACCTTATCAGATGGATTTAATCTGATTTTTTTGTGTAAGGCAGTGAGCCTTTCCTTCTGAGCAATGAGCTCTAGGTAGTCTGCCTGAACGCAAGTGCATTCCCTATTTATTTTTCATTATAATTTTAACAGGGTATAATTGTGGATTAACCTCCACTATGGTTTTTTCCCTTAACAGGGTTTCCACACAAAAATCTTGTTGTTCATGTGTTTCTGATGTGTTTTTTATTGTTGCTTCCTCTATTAATGTTCAGATATGAGATTAAAGGTTTCAAAGGTTGAATAAGTTTTAATTTTGTGGCAACTATTCACCCTCTTAGGTGTCTATCCTTGTTTTTCCAACAATTAGTATCAGAGTAGGTTCCTCTGAAGGAAAATATTAACAACTTGAGGTGATCTGAGATGGCATCTTACAAGAAGGATAGTCCTAGATTCAATTGAACAAACTACTCTATGTGGAAGGTTAGAATGGAATGTCACTTGAGATGCATTGGTGAACCCTTTTGGAAGATGAAAAACAACAGATATGTTCCTCCTTAGAATGGTCCCTCTACTGTTGATGAAATCAAAGAAGTTGAGACAAATACCAGGGCCATAGAAGCATTGTTGAGTGCTTTGACAGATTCAAAGATGACAAATGTGATAGGTCTGAAAATAGAATATGATATCTAGAAGAAGTTGGAAACTTTGTATGAAGGAGATGCTCAAGTGAAGATTGCTAAGTTAACAGGCCTAAAAGGCAAGTGGGAGAAATTGAAGATGATTGAAGATGAAAACATCTTTGTTTTCATGTAGAAAGTAAATGAGCTAGTAATGGGTATTAGATATGCCAGTGGAGTCATGGAAGAAGATGAAATTATGGGTAAAATACCCAGATCTTTACCTGCTTCTTACAAGTCAAAAACTCATGCTATTGAAGAACTCGAGATAGTAACAAATGTGACAAGAGATATGTTAGTTGAAAAAAGTGTTGCCTTTCAACTAAGTGAATCTGGTGAATCTACACCTAAGACAAAATCTGCATTCAAAGCTACCGTATCTAGAAAATGCAAACAAAGACATGATCCAGGAGAGAGTTCTAGAAAGACATTCAAGTATTAAGATTAAATGAAATTGATTGAAGATGAAGAAAGAGATCTAGAAGAACTGGAAGTATTGATTGTGAAAAGAGAAGCCAGAGGACAAGGTAAGTACAAAGGAAAGTTTCCTATTAAATGTTTCTCTTTCAATAAGATAGGTAATTTTGCATCAAGGTGTCCTAAAAGAGTTTCTAAGTACAAACCTGACAAGTCTAGATTTCAAAATAAATGTTATTATGCTAAAGAAGGTGTTACTGATGATGAATCTGATGAAGAAAGTAGAAATGAAGATGAATGGGTATTCATTGCTATTAGGGAAAATGGTCAAGTGTCCACTGAATCTGCAAGTAATGTGAATGTTGAGAAATCTCTTGTAGCCAAAATTGAAGAAAAGTATGAGTGGGTAATTGAAAATGAATTCTCACATCATATGACTGGTGACAAAACAAAGTTTGTAAGCTTGGAAAAATATTATGGTGGTGTTGTAAGATTTGGAGACAACACTTCTGGTGTGATTTGTGGTAGAGACACTATTTCTTTTGGTTGTAAACATAATACTGATGATGTCCTTTATGTAGAAGGATTAAATCATAACTTTTTGAGTGTTGGAAAAATGGTAGACAAGGGATACAATCTTCAATTCAAGGATGGTAAGTGCAGGATACTGGGAAGTTCAGGAAACATAATTGCTTCAGGTAAAAAGACAAAATGTAACATTTTTCACTTAAGTGTTGCTAGTGAAAGTTGATTAATTGCTAAAGTTGATGTAAGCTGGTTATGGCATAGGAGGTTGTGTCATGTGAAATTTGATAACATTTCCAAAATAAGTTCTTCTCAACCAGTTAGAGATCTTCCTAAGTTGGTAAAGCCTACTAACACTATGTGCAAGGAATGCCAGATGGGAAAGCAGACTAGAAATTTTTTTTAGAGAAAACAACATAACTCTAATGAAGTACAGGAGCTGGTGCACACAAATTTGTGGTCCCTCCAGAATAAGAATTCTTCAAGGAGAAAGATACTTTATGTTGCTTATTGATGATTACTCTAGGATGATATGGGTTTCTTTCTTGAGAGAAAAATATGAAGAATTAGAAAAGTTAAAAAGCTTCAAAGCTATGTCAGAGAATGAGATACGTCTAAAGATCAAATGCTTAAGGTCAAACAAAGGTGGTGAATTCACTTCCCAAGAATTCAATTCTTTCTATGAAGAGCATGAAATCCAAAGACAACTATCTGCTCCCTTGACCCCTCAATAGAATGGAGTTTTTGAAAGAAATAAAAAAACCATTCTAGATATTGCTAGAACTATGATGTTGGAAGAAAATGTTCCTCATTTCTACTAGAGAGAAGTTGTAAGCACTGTTGTGTATATTATCAACTAGGTAAATGTTAATTGTAATTTTGGTGAGACACCTTTTGAGTTGTGGTTTGGTTATAAGCCTACTATTGAATATTTCAAAATCTTTGGAAGAAAATGCTATATCAAGAGAGATGATGATATAGGAAAGTTTGATGCTAGAAGTGATGAAGAAATATTTCTAGGTTACTCTACTAAGAGGAAAAAATATGGGTGCTTTAATAAAATATTGAAGAAAATGGTTGAAAGTGCATATTTCAAAGTTGATGAAGACATTACTAGACCATCCAGATGTAGTGGATATGATTCAGATGACCAACATGATAGTACTAACAATGGAAAGAATGTTCAAACATAGAGTCAACTCCAAATTATTTTTGTGAATCCAAAGGATCATGAATTTGAAGCTAGTAAAAGTGTAGAATAGAGAGCAGAAGAATGTGAAGTCAGAGAAAATCCTAAAGTTTCAAGGTATGTAAGGCAAAATCATTTTGATAGTTAGATCATAGGAGACAAGAACAAAGGTGTGCAGACTAGAAGAATAATTTTAGAAGAATATTGCCTGATTTCCAAGACTGACCATAGCGATATCAATGAAGCATGTAAAGATGAACATTGGATGGAAGCCATGAAAGAAGAACTAATGAAGATAGAGAAAAATGATGCATGGGATCTTGTTCCCAGACCTTAGAATAAAAATTTGATTGGAACCAAATGGGTCTTTTGGAATAAGCTGAATGAGCAAGGTGAAGTGGTGAAAAAAAAAAGAAAGACTTGTTTGCAAAGGGTACTCACAGATGGAAGGTATTGATTTTGAAGAAAATTTTTCCCCTTTTGCTAGAATTAAAGTTGTAAGATTATTTCTTGCTTATACTACTTTTAAGAATTACAAAGTCTATCAAATGGATGTAAAGTCAACATTTCTAAATGGTGAGCTAGAAGAAGAAGTATATGTTGAGCAACCAGATGGATTTCAATTGACTGACAAGGAAAACATGGTTTGTCGACTAAAGAAAGCTCTATATGGACTTAAACAAGCTACTAGAGCTTGGTATGCTAGATTGGATAAATACTTGTTGAAGATTGGATTCAGTAAGGTCCAGAATGACATTGGGTTACTGTTGTCCAAAACTTGCCAAGTGAGGATCCGACAGCCAGGTAGGTGTCGGGGTCCGAAGACCGAAAGGATGTTGTCCAATGGCTGTCCAAAATGGTGAAATCAGGATGGAAACCCGAGCAGGGAAACACGAAGAGCTGGGTTCAGAAGGCACGATGGAAATGTCATATTTTAAGCAAGTTTTTGGATGAAAAATAGGAAGACAGGACCTAGAAGCCAGAAAGGCGTCAACTAAAATCTATCAGATAAAGGAAAAACAAACAAGGAAACTTGAGAGGGGAATTTCGATAGTCTGGGCCCGAGAGGCCCCACAGACGCTAGCAAATGGTGAAATGACAAGGAAGCTTTAGGACATAAAATTTTGAGGGGCAACAAATTGTCAACTTAAGATGAGACTTAAGAGGCATCTTGACCATGATGAGCACCAAAATGGGGGCATGCAAAATGAGGCGGCAAGAAAATGACCCGATAGGGAAAAAGAAAGAGGGTCCCCATTTTGAATGGGGTGTGTGTGCGATAGGAATAACAAACGAAGACTCCACTATGAGAACGCTCTTGGTATTCTAAAGATAAATATTCATCTTGAACCCATAATCTCTGGTTTCATAGGCCAAAAGCTAGTTTCCAAGGCCAGACTAAGAACAAGTTTAGGAGGAGAATCGAGGTTGAATTATACCTAGGCGTCATCATGAATGTGTGTGCATGGTGAGTTCATTTCCCCTTTCTTAGAAACCACACGAACAACTAATGATTAGGAGGGACAAGCTACGTAATTCACCAAACCCCAAAAGTAACATGGACATTGCTCAACTGCTAATCAGGCATCTATAGCCCCAACGGAATTGTCATTTTGAGCCCATGAACATAGCTCTACTGCCAGCTAGACGTCCATATCCTTGGTAGAGATATTCATACACCCATATGGTTGCATGATTTTGTGTTTTCTTTTCTTTTCTAATATTGCTTTGCAATTCTTTTCATTTCTTTTGCTCAACCGTACAAGCATTGAAGCTCACTATGGGTTTGGGAATCGCAGTGGTCACTAGAGCAGACTTTATATTTTTCACTTGTCCAACCCTCCCAACAATCGCCACACAATTCTTTGGAAACCTTTAAGGCGTGTATCGTGTATGGTCCGTGAAAAATGTAGGAGATTCAAACAAGGGTACAATCCTAGATTAGTCCAGAGTTCAAAAGAGGAAACCAATGCTGAGGGCCTTTTAGAGATCGGTACTGGGTAATGAATTCTTATCTAGAGAACAAAACAAGAGTGGGCCACAAAGAAAACCATTCGTCGAACCAAGCACAACCACCACAGCGAAACAAGGAGACACTCTTCAAGGTCAAAAAAAAACTGTCAAGAAGCGAGAAAAACAAAACAAAGTAGGAAAGCAAAGCAAGGAAACCTACCCTAACCTATATACATGTATTTACATGAACAACTCTAGGAGGGCTTAGGCTTGGAAGTAATGCTTAAGATGCTACCCATTGACAGGAAATAGGACGTCCTCACCAGTTAAAGTCTTTAAGAAGAAAGCATTATCTCTGAGAATTTCGATAATCTGAAAGGGGCCAAGCCAAAGCTTGTTGAATTTTCTATGTCCCCCTTTTCTTTTGTGGGCCTTGTCCCAATATAGGACTAGATCAGAATTTTGGAAGGCCTTGATTTTGGCTCAGCGGTCGAACCATATTTTGACTACACTCTTATGTTTGGCAAAGTTTTCCATTGCATGGTATCGCACCTCCTTTAAATGTAACAACTCAGCTAGGCGAGCTTCTTTATGATCTCCTCCTTCATAAAAATAATTGATGAGGTAGAGGGTAGGAATTTTCAAGTGAATCAGAAAGACAGGCTCCAAGCCATAAATGAGGTGGTAAGCGGAATCTCCAAGGGCAGCCTTATGGTGGGTATGATCTTCCCAAAGGGAAAAATGGAGTTGGGCGTGCCAGTCCTTGGGATTCCTATCAAGCAATTTTTTTATCATGGTAATTTGGTTCTTGTTGGTGGATTCGGCAAGACCATTGCCTTGGGGACAATAGTTGGAGAAGAATTTGAGTGCAATGCCATAATACAAGTCCCAACTAGAAAATTTTAATGATGTAAATGCAAGACCATTATCACATACTAACATATAAGGACAACCAAAATAGTTCAAAATAAAACTTTCCAGAAAATTAGTTACTACCTTCATTGTGCATTGCCTACATGCAATTGATTTTGTCCATCTAGTGCAATAATCAGAAGTGGTTAGAATGTACCTATGTCCTGTAGATGATGGAGGGCTTATCGGACCAATGAAGTTGAGACCCCATTGTGCGAATGGTCTTACCTCGAGGACTATTTTCAATGGGACAACTATATTCTTCTCTTTGGTTGCCGCGGTTTGGTATACATGGCAAGTGTGGACATGGTTGTGCACATTCTTGAAGATCGTAGGCCAATAATACCCTACTCTCAGTATTTGGTGTACTATAGAAAAGTTAGAACCATGGCCCGTGCCAAATTTTTTATGAAATTCTTTCATGACACGATCTGCTTCCTCCTTACCAAGGCATCTCAGATATATACCTTCATGATTTCTCTTGTACAGTATGGTCCCTTGCAACATATAACTGCTGCTCTTCAATCTGAGTGCATGCTTTTGGACTCCCTTCAAGTGGGGTGGGCATTTTTTATTCAATAGATAATACACTGTCATCATACCATTCTCCTAGGGAGACATCCTCCAGCTGGTATTGCTGCACTGTGAGCTCAGGCCCTACATCCGTTACCACTTCAACAATCATTCAAGTGAGTGCTTGTCCTCTCACCAATCTCATGGGCTGGATTTCCATATCATATTCCTGCAGCAATGTAATCCATTTTTCCCTTCATTCGCCCAACTCATTCTACATAAGCAATGTCTTCACAGTTGAGTTAGGAACTATGGCGAATACTTTTTTGCACAAGATATAATTCCTAAACTTCTTTACCCCTCTAAAAAGGGAATAGGATTTTTTTTCTACATTTTGGTAATGCAGCTCAACGTCTTTCAAAGGGGTACTCATGAAGGCGATTGGCTTCCCATTCCCCTCATCATCCTTCTGCGTTAGGATGTTGGAACACGAATGATCTAAAGCGAATGAATAGATGTAGAAAGGCTTTAGATAGTTTGGACTGACTAACACTGGTGCCTCAACAATGGATTGTTTAATTTCTCCAAAGGCTTGCTTCACCTCAGGGGTCCACTCAATCTTGGCATATTACTTTAACTTAGTATTGAGCGGCTTGATGATTTCAGTGAAACCTATTATAAACTTACAGACAAAGTTGATCTTTCTAAAGAAATATTTTAACTCCTTTCTACCCGACAATTGAATCTTCATGATGGCTTGAATATGTTCAAGATCAAGGGAGATCCCCTTTTCTGACAAGACATGCCCCAATAGATTTCCCTCAGTCACCTTGAAGATGCATTTCCTTGGATTGAGGGAGACCCAAAACTCACATCTTTAAGAAAATCTACATAGGTCAGCAACATGATCACCTCGCTATTTTTAGAACACTGTTAAATCATCCATGTAGATGATTATGCACCTTCTTATCAGATCCTTGAATGCAATATCCATTGCACGTTGAAAGGTGGCGTGGTGTTGATGAGCCCAAAAGGCATTCGTCTATAGGAAAATGTGCCCCACTTGGTGATGAATGTCGTTTTGTGTCACTCTTCATATTGCACCAAGACTTGGTTGTACCCTAAATACCCATCCAAGAAGGACATCATCTGAGAACCATTCACTATCTGGAGTACCTCATCCAATGACGATACGTGATAGTTGTCCTTATCTGAAGCTCTATTCAGGTTGCAGAAATCCACGCACAATATTATTTCTCCGTTCCTTTTTCTAACTGGAACCAAATTGGCAACCCGTGCAAAGTGCCAAATTGGAAAGATAATCCTCGTAGATAGCAATTAATGCACCTCCTTGTATATGATCGGCTCTAGTAAAGTATTGATAGGGCACTGTCACTGTCAAAATGGCCTTGCATCCTGTCTAAGGGGAATGGTGTGCATGATTATTGAGGTGTCATATGTTTTCAAATCCTCATAGCTCCAAGCAATGAAATCGTGGTACTTTTATAAAGCATCCACTATACCCTTTCTTTCTTTGGGTGTCCACACCTTGTCGATGAGTATATTCCTTGCTTCATCAGTTGTTCCGAGGTTGTAGGTGTTACACTAGCCACTAATGGTATCCTTCTTGGATTGTTGATCTTGATCCTAGATCTGATCTAGATCAAATATGTGTTTGATTTGGACCATCCCTCTTAGGATAGTGTTGGTCTTGAGATTAATGACCCCTTCTATATCAATTTTGACCTCCTCAAGCTCAGCCTCATCAATTATTTGGGTAGCGAACACATCGAAACTCGTAATAAAATACAGGATGTGTTTGTCATCATTAAACACCTGGAAATTAGCTACATTGTCTGGTATAGATGGAATGGAGGTGAGCTCGATCATGAATCATTTAAGGCCAGACAATGGCAATGGCTACAAAGTGCTAGCAACTTGTGCTAGGGCATCGACAGTATAATTTTGAGCATGAGGGATCAACTGTATATTAAATGCATTGAGACCTTCCAATAGGTCCCATAAACTATGTCTGTAATTGGAGAGCCTTCGGTCATAACATGAATATAGCTTTCTTACTTTTTTTATGACCAATTCTAAATCCCTGAAGACTTGCAACATTTTGATACCTTTCCTTAATGCCATAAGGAGTCCCAAGACCAACACCTCATATTCTTCCACATTATTAGTGCAATAAAATTGAAGCCTATGAGCAACAAAATATGACCTACCTCTGGGACTAATTATTTCAAAGCCAGTTCTAGCCCCATGCTTGGATTTAGATCCATCGAAGCATAGCATCTAGAACCTTGAAGATTCATCGACCCTATAATTGGCAAGCCCAATTTTTGATTTTGATGGGGGCCTCATTTTAGCAACCTTCTAAGGAGGTGCAAGGGCTTAATGCATCTATTTTGGCAGTGTCGACCGAACCTCCTCTTGTGGGGTGATTTGTCTTTTGATATGCTCGATTTCTACTTGACAAAAACAACATTCAAATTCTAAATGGGAATCATTATGTACCTTGCACCAAATCGACAACAAGAGTTCCTGAACTTCATTCTCACTCCCAAAATGAGCTGGTCCTATACACATTTTTTCATAAAATCTTGGAAACCATCCAGCAATCCAAAATTTCCGTCATCGCAAAATCCTTCGTCATCTAACTCTATCAACATTTTTGTGCTCTGAGGGATACGGGCTAGGTTAGTAGGTGGAATGCAAAATAAAAGAAGAACCTCTCTCATTTCTTCCTCTCCAAAGAATTCTTGTTCATCTGAATATGACACCGAAGAATAATTCCCCAATCCAGTTTCAACAAACAACATCTCATTCGTATTGTTGTATTTCATAATCATGAACCTCATGCGCAGCTCTCGATCCACTCGAATCTTATTTGGCATCCCTTTACATGGGAACCACAAATGAGAGTAATAAATTGTGGTGTATCCATTCAATTCCTTTGTGAAATACCTTCCTAAAATTATGCAATAAGTGTCCAGGATATCAACAACTTGAATGTCAATGGTTTGTTGAATTCTAGGATCAACAACAATCTACATCGGTATTCTATTAATCTCGCCAACTATGTTGATCTTTTTCTTATCAAGCTATGTTAATTTATGTTGGGATGGAGTTGGAACTATCCCCAAGGCCTTACACATGCTTAGGGGCATGACATTAGTGGAAGCTCTCGAGTCCAGTAGGCAGTTATGAAGGTTCTTCCCAAACACATGAATGGTGGTCAAGAAGGGAGGAGTTTCGAATTTCCCTTGAAAAAATCCTCTGGAAACATCCACTTAGGTGACCTGGCCCTTATCCTTCTCATTACCCTTGTTTTGGGTTAGTGTCTGATTAGTTTCTTTGTTGGATTTCCTATCTGGCTACTGATTTGCATGTGAATCAGCCCTTTTGTTGGAAATTTTTTGCACAACTGGTTCATTTTGTTGATCATCAAAGGAAACCTTCTTTGAAGGAACTTCTTGAGTTGAACTAGCCAATGGAGTCCCATTTATCATTCTAAAGAAGGAATTTCTCACATCCAGGACCTTGAGTAGCTCAAAGGCAGACACACTTAGCTTAACCTTCTTAAATTATTCCACAATATATTATCTAATTTGTTCAACTTCTTCATCATAAGCAATATTTCGAGAGGAGCTAGTGGGATGATTTTGGTTTTGGTTATGTTGTCTATTCTTGTTAAAGTACCATTTGGGGACCTGAGGATATCCCAAATTGTTTCTATAATTTGGGCTAGGAGGGGTACTGAAATTATTAGGTGGAGTGGAGGTCGTAAAAGGACCACCATCTTGTCTATTCCTGAGGTTGTAAGGGGTAGTCCTTTGGTGAAACATTTGGACTTCATCTTCCCTAGGCTCTTCCTCATCCTTAGGACCATTGTCTACTGAATAAAAAAACTGAGCCAAAGGGCTATCAAAACTTACCTCTTATGCATTATCATTGCTACTTGTGTTGGTGCATTCTTGCTTCGACACGTTGCACTCAGCCTTTGGGAAAAAAGCCTAGTTGACCGCTAGCATAGGGGAATCATATGGTTTGAAAGGACCGATGTCTCTACATCTTGAGTTGTCTATAGAATTTTAGACTTCAACCTGAAAATTTTAGCAGCCATCTAGAATTTTGGACAATCCAATTCAGAATGTCAGCTTGTTTTATGTATACGACACCAACCAGATAAAGTAGCCTCAGCCAAGTAGACTCTATTAGTAGTCTTGTTGTTGTTGTTGTTGCTAGGCTCATCAAGGGGAATACAAACACTACCATTGTTGGGCCTCATGTTCCATGTCTAGTTCTGCCTCGAGAAAGGCCTTCTGTTGAAGTTCTATCATAATTCTGCCCAGACGATGTGCTGGCATCATGGCCATCCCAGTTCTCATGGTTGTCATGACTGTCATGGTTAAGGTTGGCCTGGATGATTTTTTGTAAAGCCTACAATTGATTGTTTTGGTTTCTCAAATGCATCATCTCCATAGAAATTTTCTTGATCATTTTCATGAGTTTGTCGATATGATCCTTTTCTGTATTCTTCGGCTATGGAGCTGCATTTTGCAGGAACACCGATTGAGCCATTGGTTGATTTTCATGAGCGGGCAAAAATTTGGATGCTTGGAGATATGCTGATACTCGGGGTAGCTAAGAATGGACTTATTGCTACTAGGGAAAAAAATAGTGAGGAATCGAGGGTGCTTGATTGATGGGTTGCCCAGGGTGTGGTACTATGGGCAACTACGGTACCAAATTCATGAGAGGAGTTTAGTGTTGCAGAGCTTGAGTAAGTCCTTGAATCTTTGAAGGATGAGAAACCTACCTCGAAGAGGGCAACAGATTAGAAATTTTTTGTCTCAAGTTGGTATTGGCAATGATGGCCTCTGCATATGCATCTACCAATCTGGAAGGTGGTGGTCACATCCTCTTCACTAATTCTACGGTAAGATTGTCCAATGTTGCATAATAGACAAGTAAAACAACAACATCATTGAACATGTATGGGTCCTGCAGTCGAGTATATGCCCTATAGAATCGATCATTGAAGGAGTTGATTAGTTCATTGATCTCTCTTTGAACTAACATAAAATGTCAATATGACTCTGTAGGGCTAATTGGGGTCTTGAACTTATACAAGAAATAATTCTTCAAAAGGTCCCACATGTTGATAGTTCCTACTGACAAGTTGACGTACCAATAGAAGGCTTCCTCCCCCAAGGAGTAGGGAAAGAGCCGGCAAGCCACATCCTCATGTATGATCTACATAGTCTTCAAAATAATTTCAAAGATCTTGACATGCTCCTCAATTGTCCTTTGTGGATCTTAGGGATTGAACTTCATGCAAAATCTTTCAGGATTCTTTGGAATGTCATGATAGAGGTTGAATGCCAAAGGAGATGGATTATTTCCCAACCTTGCCATCGATGGGGGCAGTTGAGGCAGTTGCTCTAGATTGACTTGTGGTTGCAAAGGGGCAGCAACTACTGACAAAACAACTCCTAGAGATGGGACTGCATTGGGCTGGAAGACAATGTCTAGCCCTTGGGAAGTGGCAGCCTTGAAGGCTATTTGAAGTGGGTGAGTAGGAGAATACATTGCCAGAAATGAGGGAGAAGATGAAGATGACTGAGTAGAAGGAGAGGATGAAGGTGAAAGTGAAATGGGCTGGTTGGATGTGTTGGAGGTGGAAGCTTCCCCTTTTTTATCTCTCTTAGCTCGGGTAGGGGGTGATAGCTCTTGGAACTCCTCTTTGTTTGGTGTAGACTTCAGTATTCTATGAAATATTTAAGGGGAGAAGGACCCAATTTGATCCAACTTAGCTCACGAAAAAATCCCTCCTTCTAGCACCAGTTCTATTGATGGGTTTTTTTGCACACTTTCTCAACATAGGCAATGCGTAAGTGAATTACCTCTTTTGAAAGGAAATATCTAGCAAGTTACCAAAAATCACCCCAAGGTCTCTTGGGTGTCAGGTCATGACTATGCTTGGAATATCTTAGTTGATTTATGTGATTTACTGGAATCACAAGGCAGACTTACATGAGTTTAGCTAGAAGGAGATTAGATTTGCAAACAAAGTTCTTAAGATGGGAGAGTTGTTGTGTGTCTTCTGCAGGTTCAAATAGCAGTCTTCAACTCCATTTCAACATCAGATTTAGCTTTATAATGTGCAATTAACCTTTCCTAAGGTTACTTATTAAAAAAAAGGAAAAAGAGTAGGGAAGAGAGTAAGTTCCTGGACCTGCAACTACCAATGAACAGTGATCATGGAGGTTTCTATTGTCGAAAGTTTCCTTAAAAAAAAAATTCCACTTAACTAGAAATTTCACAGTGTCATGAAATCTATTCTATTTTCTAAGGACTATAGATGTTTTATCATTCATTTAGCATACATATGCATGAATAAAGATAAAGATTTAAATGCAGCTTCAAATCTAGGTCCAAACTAACTTTACACAGTTATCTACCAATAGTAAACAACCAAAAGTATGGACAAGAAAAACATCTACATAGAAAAAAATCTCATAACCATGACCAAAATTATTGAATCTACCAAAGATAGCTGAAAAGAAACTGAAACAACAAAGAAAATTCAACTAAATCATCCAACTATGAGAGAAGAATCATGAAACATGAGAAGAAATCCATAAATGCACCAAATTAAATGTATTTCTATTGCAATTTTTGTAGCATGTCTTTACAACAACTCAACTCTATTTTAAAATGATAGGAGACCCCCTATTTATAGTGTCCCAAAATTAGAACATGTGACCAAGATTGATTTACATTTGTGTGGCCACAATTCACTGTAAAGTAGGGCTCTACCTACCCCCCAATATATTATATTTTTAAAATACATTTGTTCGTATCCCTATTTTGTCTTCTAGTGGAAGCACTATAGAATTTTGTCCTCTTTCTGATTGCTCTTTGCTGCAGTTATTCCTTTAGAAATTCTTCATCAATAACACATTTTCCTTCTTGCTTCTTCGAAGCTACATACTCCATGAATTTCAAGATCATCGGTTGGAGCTTATCAACCTCCATGATGTCGGATATTAGCACTTGGTAGCTCCACTCTTTGGAATTATTAACAAGCTTCTCCGAGTCCACCTCATAATTGGGAATGTGATCTCTTAATAGCTCGGATTGGTTGAAAGCTCAGGTAGAAAATCTCATGAAATTTGTAGTAATTTCGGCCAACATCCTGTCTTCCATCCTCCTTTGGAAGTGAGGCTTTATATTTTCTAGATTGATCTAGACAAAGGGAATTTCATATCCCATCATTAGCTTCAGATATCGTAAGCAATCTTCCCTAGCTTCCTTGGCCCACTCACCATCTAGATTTACCCTTTCAAGTACTTCTTCCAACCTTTCCCTCCGATGATCAAAGTCTCATTTCCACATATCCATCAGCCAATGATCATCATCTTTGAGGGAAAATTCCTTCTCCCAAATTTCACTTGGCAGCTTGAGGATATCCTCAAAATTTGGGTAAGCAGCCCCATACTTCTTTGTGAATTCTATGCAGATCTTCCTCATACCTTCAAGAGACGTTTGCACCTCCAAGAACTTGTTTGTTGTCTGAACAACATGATTGATACCTGTGTTCCCAACATCCAAGAACTGTCGGAACCAATTTTCCATGGTATTATCCAACTTATTTCTCTTCTTGAGCTTGTTAATCTTCTCTTTTGACAGCAACTATGGCAGGGCCGAGTATGTGGTTGGTTGTTCCTCTGTGGATGACCATTGTTGGATATAGGTTGTCAAATTAGCCACCTATGCCTTAAACTCCTCCTTGGAAACTTTGTCCTGCTGAATGAGATGCACCACTATGGTGACTGATTCCTAGAGATGATCAACCTTCTACTCCTTGGTGGCCACTCCCAAGTTAATGGTGGATATTTTATAACTTATTTTCTACTCTCCAACCACCAACATAGCTATTTGTGTTGCTTTGGATCAAGAGGAATCCATCGTTACCTTTGACCTGATCCTTGGCTTCTTCTCCTTCCTAGTGTTGATATGGGATCGAGCCAATATAGCTTCCAACCTTGCCCTTGGGTCCTTTGGAGTGGGGGCCTTCTTTTCTAGCTATCTCTCCAACCAATTATGTATTGAGGACTTTTCTTTGAGTGAGTTATGCTGATCCCCCCTTCCTTCTTCTCTGACTTCAATTTCTCTATCACTGAGGGTCTCTTGCTCCGTCCTTGTATCCTCCTTCTCTTCATCGAAGTCCTAAACGAACACTATGCATCTGATAGGGGATTTGGTAGGTAAGTGTTCATCGGGACTGTTTTCCCTTTTAGTATCTTTTTCTTATTTTTCCTGATCATCCCTAGGCTCCTCGGGCTGTTCAATTTATAAATCCTCATAATTTTCAGCCTCTTCTTCAAGCTTATCTTCTTCCTTATCTTGCTACTCTTTATGAGGAAATAACCCTTCATCATGTCCAGGTGCATGGTCTCATTCTTTCATTGGAGACTTATCACCCTTCGTCCCTATGACAACAACCTCTTCTTCACCAATAGGCTATTTTTCAGCCTCCTTGTCTTCAATTTCCTTGAGTTGCTTAGCCCACTCAGCATCAAGCTTAGGATCAACTATCTCTTCAATTATCTTTGCATCTTCGCTCTCATCACTAGAGGACTCATAGGCAACCTCATCAATTACTCGATGCTCATATATTGGGTGTTTAGGATAGCCTTCAACATCCTCTTCCAATCTCTTAGGTGATTCTATTTGTTGTTGGCGGTCCAATTCCTGAGAAATTTGCATGGTGGCTTCTATTGTTGGCAGCTCGGTAGGAGGAGGAGGAATTGGAGTGCTAATTATTTCCTGAGCCATTGCATCTTGTACTGCCAGATTTGTAAACATTCTTGAGAGCTTAGAGGGCACATTCTGCATGTATTTCATGAAGGATTCTGGAAGGGTGAGTGCAGGCATTGTGGTTGTAGCGGTGGCAGTTGGAAGAGAAAAGGAAGGAGCCATGGAGGATGAAGAAATGGGCGAGGTAGTGGTGGAGGATGAATCAACTGATATTACCCATGCGATGGGATAAGTAGAAGCAAGATAGATGAAAATGTCCACCATGGGCAAAGAGGATGCAACTACTACATGTGGGATCTAGGCGGATTGGTGACAACAATAGTAGTGGTTATGAACGTAGATGAAAAAGGAAGAGACTTCAATTGATTAGCCTCCATCTCTTCTCCCTCACGGAGAAGATCTTCCTGGATTACCGACATTTCGATGATGCTACCCATTCACTTATGTTTCTTAGGACGTTCACCCTCTAAGGCCTTCGAAGCGTACACCTTTGGGTTGGACTATTGCTCCTCCATTTCCTTTCTCTTTTCTAAATGAACTAATGGAGGGGACTTAGATGTTTCTCCCATTGATGCAACAACTATCCCACCACCCAAACCACTTGGCTCACTCTCAAGCCCCTTGAATGTTAAGACAACCCTTTGTTTCTTCAACTAATAAACTTGCTCATCTATCCATGCCTTCATTTGAGCCTCAATAGGCCTGGTAAGTATGTCAAGGTCATCAACCTCTAGATCATTCCAATCAATTAGCAGCAATGACACATTTGCAATGGAATTATACCTGGGGTCAATCACGGTGCTCTCATCCTCTTCAAGCTGATCGGGAATCAAGAAAAAATTCACTCTCCTCAAAAAGTATGTGTTCATCTGCATATAGTGCCTTAGCCACACCTCCAAGTCATCCTTACAATTGGCCTAGAAATCATCAACATTGTGGAGGTGGGCATACTCTTGTCCAATTGCCTTTCTGACATAACCATATGGGTCCACTCGTGGCTTGGCCATGTGAGATTTGAAGTGATATTCTACCAATTTCTTCTTTGAATTTCCTACACAATGGGAAGTATTAAGCTCATACATCCCTTGGCTGAGTGTAAGGATATAAGGGATCTCCGCTAGATGCTTGCTACTCAAAATGGTGTGAATGTGGCGCAGCTACCAAGAGAGTTCCAACAATATAATCTGGTCATTAGGGTACTGAGGTAGCTTGTTTGGATTTTCAGAGAAGCCCTAGGCATAGATGTATGTGAACTTGGGGTGCTAGATAAATAAGAAAGCATAATTTTTTATAAACTCTCAAGCATTGTGGGAGACTCTTCTCTCAAAATCTCCCTCGAGCAACCTGATGATGTAAGCGATGAATGCATCATTTACTTTGCAATAATCCTTCTTGAAGTTCTTGAACTGTAGCTAAGGGTACTTGTCAAAAGCCTTGAGTTCCCTACCAGGCACTTTGTTTGGAAATCTTAATAATCCATTATATTGCCTCCTATCGGCCAGTGAGTATACCAGGTAAGAGGTCATGTAGAACTTGGATGTTTTCTTGATGCTCATGAATTGATCATGAAAGCGGTCAATGATTATTCTTCCCCACTATAACATGGTGTTCTTCCCATGGAGAATGTGCTCAATGAATTACACCATCCATTCTTGAAAATAGGCTGCAGTGGGGAGGCCCATTACTCTACTTAGCAAAGTGACCAAATCATGATAATCCTCAAAGAAGTCACTACGAAAGAGTTCTTGGGGAACCTTTGCAGCACTACCCCATATGTCTTTTATCCAATACTGGTTTATGAGCTTCTTGCATCTTATGGGGTCTTCATCCCACATTCTTTGCATTCCTAGATATTGGGTAGCTCCGTCTTTCCGAAGAAAGGAATGTTGAAAGTTTTTGTTATTCCTGATGGCGAAATGTTGGCGAGGATATTTCCATCCCTGTCGACAATAGTTCTTGTTTCTGGATGATATGCCTCTTTCTAGGCCATTACCGGCTCAGGGGAAATCAAGGCGAGAGGGAAACCTACAGCCTTGGCTATTCCACTGCTCTTGATGAGTCTTTCATTATCTGTTTTGGGGCTTATTCTAACCCTTTGTATGAACTCATCAATATTGACATTCCCAATATGTGTGTCAGTGATGTCCTTCCACTTGGTTGTGACCCTGGAGTGCAATGGCACTCTCTGGAATTGGTACTTCATCTGATCCTTATCCTCCTTTCATCGAGGAGCTTTAGCAGTTTTCTTTCCTTTGTCTTTGGCTGTCCTCGAGCTTTCTGCACCTGATTCGATATATCCTGCACATAGAGGCGGGTTAAGTACAATCTAGCATGGTGACATAAACGGTTAGCCAAATTATTGAAAAACAAGGTTAGATTGAATAATCTATCATTCAAATATCTAACACTTAGCTGAATTTGTTACTGAAGGTTCACTGGAAGGAAAATGGATGACCCGGGCCGTAGAGGATGGACTTGCCCTACTAGAATGTTGTTCTGGAGGGTGAACAGAGCAGGAAGGCCCTAATGATTTCTCCTGATCTTAGGTTTGGATAATGAAGGGTCCATGAGGAAGGTGATCACATTTTAGCATGTGGTTCATCATTCATTTTCAGATTGTAGGTCATTTAAGTCACCATTAAAAGCATCCAGGATCAAACGAAGGGAAGGCTATCAAGTGCTAGTTGTTTGAAACATCTTTGGACAAATGGAATTCTAGAGGAGGAGTTCAATAGTTCGGAGCCTGGGAGGCGGAAGGACGTGGGACAAAGCCTTTGCAAATTTTTTTGTTCAAGGGCCTGGGCCGCAAAGGCTGGGAGGCCGCTGCGTGATAGCTGTAAGAAATAACCAAGTGGGGATGAAAGTCCAGAACCCACAACCCAGTGAACCAGACCTGAGAAGATTGTTGTTTGGGAAGGCTGAGATAGGATGAAAGACTGGTGGCGGAAGTCTGGTGGGTAGGGTCTGATGGAGGAAAGGACTTAAATATTTGCGTTAATTTTTTTTTGGCTAGGAAGCACTCAGGATCCGAGAGCTGGATGACGGTCACCTGACAAACGTTTGAAACAGCAACATGGTAGCGGTGGCCCATGGGCGGAATTCTGCAGACAAGGGCCCGAGGCTTGCTTGGAGGTGGAAGATTTTGTTGAAGGTCTCATGTCAAATGGCAAGCTGGGTTCAGAGACACGGATGGGCAGGGGAAGAATGTCATTTGAAACAATAGAAATGAAGCGAAAAATCTAGAAGTGGAGTCCCAAATGGTAGAACCCACGGGGTGTTTTGTCATTTGAGGAATGCTTGTGTAAAGTCTAAAGTTTGAATGAAAATGGCGGTCGTAGGTCTTGGGCCCGGAGGGCACAGTCACTTAGTTCAAAGAACAACGATGGGAAGACAAGGTTTCAAGTTCGATTTTCTAAGTTTTAGAGGGATGTTTGGGAACTTTCAACACATGGGTTTTGTCATAAGGTGTTCCTTCTAGCAGATTCATACAAAATCTTCCCCCATTGTTCACTTCTTAAGCATAAAACCACAGAAAGATGAAGCAGGGTGTCGAATGATGAGCATACCTTGAAGACCCGATGAATAGCGTTGTCGAATCCTCGAAGAATGGCGAAGGGATAGTTCATGTGTGAAGGTCGCGATGGCAATGCAGTTTTTTCGTTGTTCCTAACATGTGAAAATGACATTTTAGATCCAATATTTATACCCTTTATCATAATTAATGTTCGTAATAAATGCAGGTACAATGGCGGATGAGGTTGGTGGATTCAAATTAAGGATGGTGATAGGAAATTTGGACCTCGAGGTCCAGAATGACGTTTGGTTATTACCATCCAGAACTAGCCAAGTGAGGATCCAATGGTCAGATAGGTGCTAGGGTCTAAAGAATGAAAGGGCATTGGCTGATAGCCATCCAAAATGGAGAAATCAAGATGGAAACCTAGGCAGGGAAACCCGAAGAGCTGGGTTTGAAAGGCGTGATAGAAATGTCTGATTTTATGCAAGTTTTCAGATGGAAAATAGGAAACTGGGACCTAGAAGTTGGAAAGGTGTCGACTGAAAGCCATCATAAAAAGGAAAAGCAAACAAGGAAACCTGAGAGGGGAATTTTGATAGTCTGGGCCTGGGAGGCCCCACGGACGCCTGCAAATGGTGAAATGCCAAAGAAGCTTCAGGACAAATTTTTTTGAGGGGCAACACATGGTCAACTTAAGATGAGACTTAAGAGGCATTTTGACCATGACAAACACCAAAATGGGGGCATGCAAAATGAGTTGACAAGAAAATGACCTGGCAAGGCAAAAGAAAGAGGGTCCCCATTTCGAATGGGGCATGTGTGTGATAGGCATAACAACACCAAACACACTTACCAAACCCTGCACATAGTGAATAATGCATTACATGGACAATCCTTCCCACATTTTTTCAAAACAACACTTGAAGCCATCATTTTCACCATGAAAATACCTTGCTACAGTCCTAGAACATCATCCCAAACACCCAAACTTGACCCCACAACATTGTAAATAGGTTATGCATGTATTTTATAAGTTAGAGGAACCATTCAACATGTTATAGTAGGCACAAAAAGTGGAATGGTTTGAATTACATCATGAATTCCTTCAATCCAAGAACACTATGAAAGTAGGTAGCAACAGTAAAAACAGGAAAATTTTTGCTATACAAAGAGTTAGAACCTCTAAATAGGTGCAAATGAAAGCTAATTCATTAATCTACAACATCCAACTAGTTTTAGATCATCTTAGACTTTGTATAGGTCATACAACAATAAGAAAAGTGAGAGAAACCAACTTAAGGAGATGTGAATTGGTCAGTTGAGCATTGGATTGAGGTTTTTGAGATTGAAGATTTTTTGAAATTGATCTAATTATGACCGTTGAAGGTTTTTTCTCCCTGATCTGCATCACAAACCTCGGGTATAAGTTCTTTCCACCTAAATGAAAACTAGAAAATCTTGTGTTTATTGTTCTCAAAACCAAATTTGTGATTATCAATGAAGTCATGATGAATATGAATTAAAAGAAGGGTTTTTGATGCTATATATCTTATAATTATTCACTATTTCTTTGGAAATGAGGTAACTTAGAGAGATAATAAGCATTCTCAATTGCACAAAATTTTCCTTTTTTTAATTTATTAGAAAGGAAAATGGTATGAATGAATAAAAACTTGCATTAACAACTATGTCAACTCACATGAATTTATCTAAGCACATGTTCAATGAAGGTGAATTTTTTATGAAACAAAAAAATTAATGGAAACTTGCATTAACATTGATGAAAGCTATTAGGTTTTCCAAATTAGTTGAAAATAAAATGAAATAGAGTGAATTCCACTAGCCATGCTGGAAATGGACTACTATAAGCAATGCAAATATAATTCATAAGTAAATTTGTGTAAAGTAAATGTCATTTTTTTCAAAAAAAAATTCTTCAAACTCATAAAAATTAAAATCGTTTTATGCAAATCCCATCTAATTCACTGTTGACTTCTATGTCTAATTGTTATGATTAATAAAATAACTAAAGAAATTTACTTTATATTATCAAAAACAAACAAATATACTAAAAACAAACAAATATACTAAATATGAACATTTCAATATTACCAAAATGAATATATTACCTCAGATAATGTAAAATGTTGTAGAAACTTCAAAATGTCTTCTTCTACGTTGTCTACCATGCAGATTAGTGGTAAAAAGGTGATGGATCAAGCATAGATTGGTACAATATGAAGTCAACTGCATAAAAAAAGGTGTTTCTTGATTGGATAAAGTGTTGAACCAAAAAAATATAAAAGCATGTGGGCCTGAATCACGGGGACAACCCCTATTTTACCGTTTCAAGGTAAAATACATTTGGCACACACCAAATTTGGCACTCTCCAAATTTGGCGCTCTCCAAATTTGGTGAGTGCCAAATGTATTTTTTTGAAAGGAATAGATTCCATAGAGACAAAGGGAGTGACACTCGAGATAGAGAGAGAGGTGATAGGAGTGAGATAGATTAGTCTAGGTAGTATGGTAGCGCATGAGACCTGAGAGCGATAGAGACTTGAGAGGGATAGAGAATTATCTAGTTACAATGGGGAAATTACTTGAGAACGGGAGAGGGGTTTGGAGGGATGAGACCTGAGAGATACAAAAAGACCAAAGGGGGAGAGAGAGAGAGAGAGGGAGTGTGGGAGAGGGGGTTGGAGTGAAATATATTTGTCTAGGTAGGGTGGGAGGTAAGTGAGGCTTGACAGAGAGAGACTATGAGAGATGGTATTGGAGTGACATAGATTAGTCTAGGTAGCATGGGAGGGAGTGAGACCCGAGAGAGAGAGACTTGAGAGGGAGAGATTTATTCAGTTATGGTGGGGGGAGAGCTAAGAGAGGGAGTGGGAGAGAGAGGGGGTGGGACCCTCAAATTGTAAACCCTATATTATCAACCCTTAAACCCTTAAACCCTAAAACCTAAAGCCTTATACTGTTAACCCTCTACCCTCCACCCTCAACACCCCCTCTCTCTCTCAACCCTAAACCATCTACCCTTAAACTATAAATCATAATCCCTAAACCCTAAACCCTCTACCCTTATCCCTTAATCCGTAAACCATAAACCCTCAACCCTCTACCCTTAACCAAGTTAAACCCTAAAACCTTAAACCCTCAACCCTTAAACTATAAATCCTATATCCCTAAAACCTCTACCCTCTACCCTTAACCCTATACCCTCTACCCTCAACACCCCCGTCTCTCTCTCAACCCTACACCATCTACCCTTAAATCATAAAGCACAGTCCCTAAACCATAAACCCTCTACCCTTAACCCTTAATACATAAACCCTAGACCCTAAACCCTCTACCCTAAACCCTTAACCCTTAAAACCTAAACCCTCAACACTCTACCCTTAAATAGGTTAAACCCTAAACCCTTAAACCCTCTACCCTTAAACTATAAACCCTAAATCCCTAAACCCTCTACCCTATACTCTTAAACCACTACTTGAGAGAGAGAGAGAGACTTGAGAAAGAGAGGGAGAGGTGGTGGGAGTCAGATACTTGAGAGAGATGGAGAGGTAGAGGGAGAGAGACAAAGGGAGTGAGATAGTGAGGGAGTGGAGGAGAGATAGAGGGAGTGAGTGTGAGAGGGAGAGGGGGTAGGAGGGGGAGACTTGAAAAAGATAGAGATGGAGAGGGGTTAGGATGAAAATACTTGAGAGAGAGAGAGGGAGAGGGGGTGGGAAGGAGAAAATTGAGAGAGAGGGAGAGAGACAAAGTGGGAGAGAGAGAGAGGGAGTGAGAGAGAGAGGGAGTGAGAGAGAAAGGGGTAGGAGGGAGAGACTTGAGAGAGAGAGAGGGAGGAGGAGGGAGAGGGGGTGGAAGGGAGAAACCTAAGAGAGGAAGAGGGAGAGAGGGTCAGAGGGAGACACCTGAGAGAGAAGGAGAGGGAGACAAAGTGGGAGAGAGTAGGTGGGAAGGAGAGACCTAAAATATTAGGAGAGGGAGGGAGTGGGGGATAGAAGGATGGGAGAGATACAAGGAGTTAGAGAGAGGCTTGAGATATGGAGAGGGGTGGGGGGAGAGGGAGTACTCAGGATAAAGGGATTGGAGAGAGATGGAGGGAGTGAGAGAGATAGAGAGAGAGAGAGAGTGGGTGGGGAGAGATACCTGAGAGAGAGGGAGAGAGAGACAAATGATGTGAGAGAGAGATAGAGGGAGTGAGTGAGAAAGACAAAGAGAGAGGGGGTATAAGGGAGAGACTTGAGAGAGAGATGGAGGGAGAGGGGGTGGGAGGGAGAGACTTGAGAGAGAGGGAGAGGTGGTGGGAGGGAGATACTTGAGAGAGATGGAGAGGTAGAGGGAGATAGATAGAGGGAATGATATAGTGAGGGAGTGGAAGAGAGATAGAGGGAGTGACTATGAGAGGGAGAGGGGGTGGGAGGGAGAGACTTGAGAGAGAGGGAGAGGTGGTGGGAGGGAGATACTTGAGAGAGATGGAGAGGTAGAGGGAGATAGATAGAGGGAGTGAGATAATGAGGGAGTGGAAGAGAGATAGAGGGAGTGACTATGAGAGGGAGAGGGGGTAGGAGGGGGAGACTTGACAAAGAGAGAGAGGGAGAGGGGGTAGGATGAAGATACTTGAGAGAGAGATAGGGAGAGGGTGTGCGAGAGAGGGAGAGAGATAGAGTGGGAGAGAGTGGGAGAGAGATAGAGGGAGTGAGTGGGAGAGAGAGAGGGAGTGTGTGTGAGAGAGAGAGATGGGGGATGGAGATACCTGAGAGAGAGTGAGAGAGAGAGGGAGAGAGAGAGTGAGTGAGAGAGAGGGAATGGGAGAGAGATAGAGGGAGTGAGTGACAGGCCTAAGAAAGGGAGAGGGGTACGAGGGAGAGACTTGAGAGACAAAGAAAAATAGAGAAATATAATAACCTAAGAGAGGGAGAGAGAGGGAGAGTGAGAAAGGGGGTTGGAGTGAGATAGATTTATTTAGGTACCTATGTGGGTGGGAAAGAGACCTGAGAGAGGGGATTGGACTGAGAGAGTAGTCTAGGTCACATGGGAGGGAGTGAGACCTAAGAGAGAGAGAGACTTCAGAGGGATAAAGAATTATCCAATTGGGGTAATGAGTTAGAGAGCATATGAAAGGTAAAACCTCATGTATCCATCTACGATCATAAACTATACACTCTAAGAATTATAAAATTTGTCGACCAAAGAGAGGGGAAATTCTAGTTTTGTGCAAAGTAGGTAATTTGGCAAGTGCTAAATGACCTGCTTTGGACGTGTTAATTGACAAGATTTTCCAAATTTCCTCATATTTTTGTCTGTGTGCCCCATCTCATTTGCACATCTTTCAATGAAACTATATAAAGAGAAACATGATAGCATTAACCTCTCTCTTAGCTATCTAAATATATAATTATTTTTTGATTTTGATTTAGTTAAGGTTTTGATCCATGACTCCTTTTGCAAATGCCTCTATTTTTTGTCAAAAAACATGTGTTGGTTTTAGGATAGATTTTTACTCGTTCATCGAAACGTGAAAAAAATTACATTTTTTGAAACTAGACTCCATTTTACACATGATGAAAATAAAAAAATCATTTTTTGATTAGTTTTTAAAAAATTTAGGGGGGATCACGCTCAAATTTCTATTTTTCAGGATGTGTCCACTTTGAAAATTGATAAAATATTATATATTCATTAAAAAAATTATCCGAAAGAATGAGGATAAAATACAGGGTGTTAGCTAATTTCTCACCATTGGGATTTTTTAAATTATAAAAAAATAATAATCAAAAGGGGGGATCCCTCAGGTGCTATGCTATTTTTTTTGATAAAAACATGACATGTTCCCCCCCCCCCTTTTTGAGACCCTTAATATTCATTAATTTCAAAAAACAATAGTATCTTAGAAACTAGACTCGAAGAACTTCAACTTTTGTTCTTGTTGTATCTTGAAATTTTGATTGTAACTATCTTAATTTTCGTGTGCAAATCAGATTTTGCTGATTTCAGAAAAAAAGTGGCATCTTAAGAGCCAAAATTGTGTCATATATTGGTGCACTTATCCAGCCGTTTAATCATTATTTAGTAGCTAGGGATAATCTTACATGGATTACTATTATAATTAAATCATTATGGTTTGTATGAAATTATTGTATCACATCATTTATTTTGAAATTCACATGGAATACAAACCTTTGTGTTCTAATTATCATGTGTGTTAGAGAAGGAATTGATACTGTCATTACTTGAGCCATTGTGTAGGGTATTGTGGAATTGTGAGGGTGATAAAACTTGGGTTTAGTATAGTTAAAGTATCATTAAAATTTTATACGTTTGATTGACATGATGATTGTAAATTGCTCAAATTAGTAAAATTTTCTACATTGGAGAGATGTTTGTTGAGTTTGGTTTTGGAATGTGAAATCCAGAGTTTGCATATCAAAGTCTATGAGTGAAAAATTTATATATTATATATTGATTTAACCAAACTATTATTGATGCATGAGATGTTGTTCCACCTTTAACAAGGAATCTATATTAATTATGTGGTAGAAATATACTGTAACTTATGTTACTCAAAAGAGAACCTAGAAATCATTAAATGCTTAGATTATTGATATTATTGGATGATGATAGATATATTCCCCTTATGAAATTGTTTATGATAAGAATGTTTCCTTATATCTAAATGATGAAATTTAATGTACTTTTATACAAGTCTATTATCATGGTTAATTGGTAATAATTTTAGACACAATAAAATCCATAAGAAAATAGGTTTTGTAGATTCATAGTATAATTTTGTAAAATTGCACCCCTTGTAATTTCACCTATATTTTTGTATCCACTTTAGTGTCCATTACCTTAGTATTTGTGTAGGCTCATTTCATCCCTTACATCAGCCATTTTCCCTCTGAAGATGATCAAGACCCCTTTTCAGTAGTGTAAGAGAGGGGGACCAACCACACCAAGGCTCCAAGTCAGAGAGTCGAGAGCAGAGGGCTAGCCTAACTTACCACACTCTAATAGGTGTTTCAGGATGAGGATCAAGAATGAAGAGCACTCTCAAGTGCTTATGTCACTCTATAGATCTGAATCTAATTGGGGCTAAACAAGCCAGTTTTTGGAGTTCAAATTACACCTCAAACAACTCTCTATTTGAGGAAGGCATCGCGGGTGTAAGACGACATCATGGTGCACTAGCATCCGTATGGCCAAAAAATGTAAAATGTATTAAGAAAACCACTAGAATCCTACTAATAGCCTAGTTAACTAACTTTAACACAATGAACAAAATGATAAAGTACAAAAAATGATAAAGTAGATAAAAACAAGGGTGACAAGTATCAACTCATTGAAGCACCAGTTCACCAGCGAGCTCCATGCACACATTCACCAACACAAAAGGAAGAAGGGAATTTTTTTGGGGATGTATAGGGGTTTACCTCAGTCAAACCCCAAATTTGGTGTTTCAACCTCCATAGATAGCTAGAAAGGCAACGAAGTAGAAATGAATGCACTGAACACTACAAAAGATATAAAGCTACGCTATCAAATTATAATAGAAAGTAGAGTGATGATATACCACCTCCACCCAAAGAAACACAAGGCCAATGAAGGGAGAATGCTAGGTAATGAACTTGACAAAGTCGGCATAGATGTAGCAGTGATGAAGGGAGATCACACAAGACTCCAATCTCGCAACTTCTATGGTAGAGTAACATGTGCAACGATGAATTTGATGGAGTAACCGGCTACTATAATTCTCAATGAAGTTGTTAAAATGCTAGTAGAATGCTCAAGAGTATGCTCAAGAGATCCCAAAGTGTGAAGGAAATGGAGTGAAATTGCTAGAGAGATTGAATGAATGTGAAAGAGATGAAGTGATAGTAAATGGAATGGATTTGAAGGAAAAAAGGAGCCATTTTGGGTTGGTTGGTCACATAGAGGCATTAGAAATCATCCCAAATGAGGAGTGTAATGTCATTGCAGACTCTAGGGGTAGGAATCTATTAGGGATGGCAACACGTCATGTAGACATCTATGTGTCACACTCATGTCCTTGACAAAAATTCCCCCACCGACACAGAAAAAAACAAACCAAGTGGATGCATTTTGGATGGGTGATTCAGATTTGATTTTCTAAGGTGAGGGTATGCAAAAGGGGAATTTACATAAGGGGTGCAAATTCACTCCTACACATTTTACCCCCACTTTAGCGAGCATGAGTATAGATGAGTGTTCGGTAAAGTTGATCGAAGAGTTAGAATTATATACCTGAATTGTCAAGGAAGCAAACCACAATCTGGAAAACTTGAAGTGTAGGGAAAGCAAAGGACTCCACAAATACTCTCTCCTAAAGAGGTTAAAAAAAAAGGACTCCATAGCTCTATAGAACTATGAAGTTGCACAAAGTACACCGAAGGCCCGCAAACCAATGATGGACAAATCTCGTAGGATGTAAGTGCTTCATAGGCCCTTAGACTTGAAAAGAAGGTGTTCCCCCAAGTACTCTCTCATGAAGGAATCCCAATATAAGGGCGACTTCATAAAGTTAGACTGGAAAGCGGCTTCATAGGCACACCTACAAAGAAACATGTTAATCCACAGATAAAATATGTCAGAAAACAAAAAATAGCTACACAGGTAGACAAGGAGACAGTCACATAGACAATCAACAAATTGAAAGGATTTCAAAGGGGTCCCTTGAGAATCCTTCAAAAGAAGAGGGGTCCAGTCAAGGGACGCACTGTTTGAAAGTGTAAGAACATTTTTCACAAATCAATTCACCATCAAGGAATCCTTTCAAAAGATGTTCACTCCATAGAGGAATTCAAAAGGAAAAAATGCCCCCTCAGAAGGGGAAGGTCGAAGCTTCTCTCATAGGAAAATTTTCTCCCTCCTCTGAGGAAACTTATTCAAGTTGTTTCTTTGCGAACCCATGACGAAGGAAACACACTTTGCTAGGGGGTCCTTGTTGAGAATAAATTTTTTGAAAAATTTTAAAAATATTTTTGAGAAAATATTTGTTAATCATTGCATGCATTTTCTAAAAATCAAAGTTGAAATGGTAGCCGCGCCCCTTAGGGTGGTGCATGCTGAATGTGGAGGAACATGATGTCCCAAGGAGAAAAAAGAAAGAATGAGAAAGTGATGTTGTGGCCCATGGGACATAGAAATATGTCATCCTGGTGATGTCGCACACACAAGGGATAACACATAGGCACCACAACATCACAACTCAATAAAAGAAGAGAGAAAAGATAACAAAAGTGTAAAAAGAAACAATAACATTAAAGACAAAGGACATAGGGGTGATCTGATATTTCAGGGTCAAAGATACTCAGAGATATATATAAGTATAGCAATAGTATATAGATGAATTCTCACCAACCCCCTACTATACTAGACCATATAAAGAATGCACGAGAAGATGAAGTAAAAACAAAAAAATTGGTTCAACATGGAAGGGAAGCCTAAATTCCCCAACACTTTGCATCATCGCCAATCTACCGAAAACCAATACACATAACAAAGGAAGAATGATGCCACAAATAGAGAAATTTTTATGACACATAATCACTCTTGTGTCCAAGCACCTACAATAGTGAAAAGGGTCATCCAAGCACATTTAACACAAGCACGGGGGGACACATCACAACAACAAAAAACCTGATCTAAAGTAAATAGGAGGAATCCCCCCTAACACTCATCGACCAAATTGGGTAAACATGGAAGGGAAGCCTAAATTCCCCCAACACTTTGCATCATCCCTAATCTATCAAAAACCAATACACATAACAAAGGAAGAATGATGCCACAAATAGAGAAAGTTTTACGACACATAATCACTCTTGTATCCAAGCACCTACAAGGGTGACAAGGGTCATCCAAGAATATGTAATGAAAGCATGAGGGAACACATCACAACAAACACATACCTAATCTAAAGGTAAACAAGAGGTACCCCCCTAACACTCATTGAACAAGAGGTCATCTGATTCCCAATCTAGATCATTTTATGGGCAAGGAAAATAAGCCTACATTGGTTGAATTTTAAGGGGGGAGATTCTGACCCTCCCGCAAAAAGGGCCAAGGAAGAAGGCCCTACAAGGTCTTCTTCACTTGGTTCTTGTAGAGAAATGGTCAATGATTTTTCGAAGATCATTGACAAGGTTGAAACCTCTTCCAAAGAGTTAAACATGCACTTTACAAGAGCGCCATGTTTTACCTCAATGGACAGGGAAGGCAGCACCCAAGATTCACTACTAGGCTCACCAATTGACTTGGAAGCAATGAAAAACTCAAGGGACACTAGAAATTGCTTCGTCACTAGGATGGTACATGCTAGTGCAAGACCACCTTCTGAAGAAGGTGGGCTCCTCTTACACCCCCATTTTCTAGAGGGGCCAACCTCCACCTTCTACTTCGCCAGAGAATTTGAACTTCCCACAGATGAGGCAAGAGGCATGGAGGAGGAGGAGAAAACCATGGCGGACACCACTAAGGTGTTCGACATATCCACAGGATTAGGAAATGGTGGGATGTCTACAAGGGACATCAAGAGAGGTGGCTCGATCGAAGGAGTAATAAAAACTTGCACCATTTTAGCATCTAGGGTGCTCATGCTTGCAACAAGAGCCAAAAGAAGAAATGTATTTGATTGAACCAAAGCAGAGGGGATGGGAGAGGAGGAAACAATAGGAGGCCTTGAAACAAGGGTAGTTGACTCCCCTTCCTTCCTCTATGAAACATCCTACTCAACTGCTAGAGACTTTCACCGAAGCTTGCGCTCACACACAAGGTAGTTTTTGTGACTCTTAGAGCTAGAGGCCAGGAGATGGGATGGGATAGAAGGCTCCTACTCAGCCATAGGAGTATCCATCACAACCATCTTTGGTGGAGGAATGAACTCTTGAACAAGAGTAGGAGGAAGAGGTTGAGAGACAATGGGGGAGTCGACTCTAGTGCCTCAATGATGGGCCTTTTCCCATTCACTACTTTAAAAGCAAGAGTGATAGGAGGATGTGAAGGTTGATACATAGAGGATTTCCCATGAGGACCCTTCCCTCTACCATATCAAATGAGCCTAGGCACTATAGGTAGAATGTGAAGTCGAATGTAGGACACTTGGGATTTCACCAAGTGAGCACCATAGGGTTATATTTTGAGTGAAAATAAGAATATGATGACACCATAGCAAGGAAAGAGAAAGCATTAGGATGGAAAAAAAAAGAGGAAGACAAACCTAGAGAGCACTTTTCTTCTTCCCTTCTTTGGGACATGGCAACATCATTGTCAACTTTCAAATAAGCCCTATGTGAGATGACATAGGGAGATGGAGGGTACCTCACCTTAGGCATTAAGCGCCCTTTATTGTAATTCTCATGGGTCTGATACAAGAGGTCTATCCTAGGTGGGAGTTGACTAATAGGTGTAGGCCAAAAGTGGTCTAGAGAATAGATACCACACACAATTGATAGTTTATAGCCAATGTGTGGATCACATGCATTGAACCCTCATGAATAAACTTTAGAAATTTATGTATGACCAAAGGAACTACATTCATAGCTACTAACTAGGTGATACCTAGTTTCACTCTGAAGAGTTTAGACCCCGAGATTATGTCAAAAAGCATGTTCACTGACTTAGGTCCAACAAGGACTGACAAGTGATGCTACCAAGGGGAGGTACAAAAAGTTTTTTATGTGTATAGATGGTACTTTTAGGTGCATCATACCCATATTTATACTTGAAATTAATTAACATAATCTCCTCAATAATCACATTCACCTGCCATGTTGGGTCAATAATAACACCTGTCACAGTGTTTCCGTTGATTCACACAAGGATGTAAAGAGGAGATGGCTCTCTATTAAAACCCACTAGCATGTCCTATGAGGTGAAGGTTATATCAGGAGAACTACTCATAGGATGCATAGTGGGGACAGGTATATGCAAGAATGAAGTCATTGTGTACACTAAACACTCTCACAAAGCCCAAAAAGGTTCAAAATTGGATAGTGACCCAACTAAGGATTCGTTCCACAATGCTTTCAAAATTTTCCAACTATGCCTACTAGTAGTTGCAGGTTGGGTTGTTAGAAAAAAGGCCTCACAACTCTCACACCTATAATTCTCCTAGTACACGAGGAAAAAACCCTTCAAGATTGCTAAACATAACCAAAATGGTTCACATCGGGTTCACCAAAAATGTAAGAGAGGGGGACCAACCACACAAGGGCTCTAGATCATGGAGAGCTGAGAGTGGAGAGCTACCCTAACTTACCTCACTCTAATGAGTTTTTCTGAATGATGATCAAGAATGAATAGAACTCTCAAGTGCTTCTGTCACTCTATAGACTCGAAAATTCTAATTGGGGCTAGATGATCCAATATTTGGAGTTCAAACTACACCTCAAATAGCTCTTTGTCTGAGGACAACAACACAATTCTAGGATAACAACATGACACATGGGCATTCGTATGACAAGAAAACATAAAATTCAATAAGAAAACCACCAGAAGCCTACAAACATCCTAGCTAACTAACTTTAATGAAATGAACAGAATGATAAAGTATGAAAAATGAGTATGGAAATGATAAAGTAAGTAGATAAAAACAAGGGTGAAGAATATCAACTCATTGAAACACCACCAGTGATCTCCACACACACATTCACCTACACACAAGCTATTGGAAATGTGTCTTAGGTTTTCATTGATGTAACCATGTTGGTTTGGTACCATGTACCAGTGTGCAGAACTAGTTTATCCTATCCTATATTTGATCTGGTAATTTTGGTATTTTTGGTCCACATATGCTCTTTGATATTGGGTATGATCTAAGTATTTTGGAAAAGGTTTACAAAAGTTGGAAGAATGTATGTATGAATTCTCAGATGTTTGGGGGATGCACTGGTATCGGTTTTTGTATTTGCATTTTGGTATTAAGTTTTGGTCAATGCAATATCTAGTTGATTAGATTGTGAATTATATGTGAAGACCTAGCCTTGGTCCCAACTAAATTCATGATGTTTTGACATGATTGAATTATCTTTTGATGTCGACCTAGCTATTGCATATAGGTATATATACAAGATGTTTAGAAGATCCAAAGAGAGAGGAAACAAAGAGAGATGTGCAAGGTTTTATGATGTGTGATGCGAATACAAAAAAGAGAAGAAGTATAAGTGTGCGAATTGGAGACCAATCTATGAGTGAACACTATGAGCATATAGGGAATTGAATCACCACTTGAGGTGTATCTTCATTAGTTCAACTTTGGCGGTTAGAAAAAAATTGTTTATACATTTCTATAGGTAGTGAGCCTCCTGTTTGGATAACAAGTCTGTTGTAAGTAGTGAGATTTTTTATCTAGAAATGAGCCAATCCTTTTGATATAACTATATATTGTGAGCTAATCCTCACTTTGGTTTTTCCCTCATTGGGTTTTTCATGTAAAATCTTGTGTTTCAATGTTATGAATGTCATGCTATGTTATTGCTCTTTTCTATTCTATAATAAAATAAATTAATGGTAATTGTTTAATATGAGTTAGTGGATACCGATTCACCCCCCCTTCTCAGCATCTAGTTTAATATTGTTTGTTATCATTGCAAGAAACTTGGACATATTTCAAAATATTTATGAAGTAAAAAGGGAAAGCAGTGTGCTCCAGTGAAGAATGATAAACTGGTCAAAAAGATTGACAAGGAATAGGTTAAGTAGGAAATGAGAAAGATATGGAAAAAGAAAGAAGAATTAGATACTACTGATGAGTCTGTACCTTCATCTAGTACAGATGATTCCTCCGAGAACTAGACCTAGCTTGGTCTTAGGGGGAGCATAATATCAAAAAATAAATTAAACCCCTAGAAGTAAGGCATGTCAGGTGTTGGCATGTAGATATGGTATGAAGTTTGTCATGATTGAGATGATGCAAAAGGAACCAGTAGAAAAGATGCAAGCATGTTCTTTTGTAGAGTGATATAGGGTTTCTCAGTCGAAATGGAAGAAAAGTTTGACAACTTTTTCATTTAATATGAGTTAGTGCAAAATGATGGAATATAAAGGAAGTTTCTTGAATCAATTTTTATCATTAAATTCGAAGAAATTGTAGAGCGATTTTGAACTCTCTCGAAGAATTTCTAAAGCGATTCGAAAAATGTCGAAGAGAAAATTGTGGATATTCGAAAGCATGTGTTGGAAGTCTCCTTATCTCGTGACAACAAAACAAGGTAATAGAATAATTTTAGTTATTTAAGAGATAAAATGGAAATTTCTATCAGAGGATCAAGTAGGAATACTCCTCTAAAATTGAAAGGACTTGAGCTAGATGAAGAAACTAGAATTAGGGTTGTAATCAAGTGAATTTTAGAACTTGAAAACCTTAGGTTTGGACATATAGGGAGAATTCCCTTGGTTTGTTGATTAAAAATTTATTTTGTTTCTCTTGGGAAAATTCAAGGATGACAACATTATATTGGAAAAATCTTATCTTCTCTCGAAGGATGCGATCAAAGCGGTTACCAGATTATGCAGTGTTGGAAAAATTCATGGACGAAAGAAGATTAAATACAAGGAAGTAGAGGAATTGAAAGGAGTCAAAAAGGATCCTCATGCACCTGTGATTGATACTATTGCCAATTCTTTAGTTAGGTATGTTGCATATGGTATTTCATATAAAATATTTTTCAGGAACAAAGAAAGTTCTACCTCAGCTATTGCAGTATATTTGGCATATAAGACGGTTAAGGAGAACATACAATTTGATCTATGCAAGCTAATTCTTGAGAATCTAGTTAAGAACATTCAATTGTCACTGAAAGAAGGATATCCATTTCGTTTTGGATCGTTTCTTACATGTTTGGTTCTTTATTTTCCGAAATCCCTACCAGGAAATAAGGATGTTGTGTGGGAATCTGGGATTCCCATTGCAAAACAAATTCACAAACATTTGGAGATTCTTGAGGATAAAGAGAGTGCATGCAAGAAATTTTAATTGTTATTGTAGAATGTAGTGAGCTCCGGTGAAGTTATGCCTAGTAGATTTGAGGATGGTTCCTCCTTCGGTACAAAATAATTGGAAGTTGTTGTTAGTGATTCCCCTCCAGAATTGAGGAAAAGAAAAGATGTTGTTGAAGATATTGTTGGTATTCCTGAAGAGTTGGAAGAAGAAGAATCACTGCCTAGATCTGAATCTTCTGATCCAAATGACATCAGGTCTATGTTAATTAAAGGAAAAAAGAAGAAAGTTGGTGAATTTTGGAGTACAACCACTTCGGTTGACAGGCTTAAAGTTGATTATGCTCTTATTGAGTATTTTTTTCACAATAATATTGATGTTTAAGCAAGCTATAAGCTCTGGTTGAAAAGAGTTGTACTAAAGAAAAATAGAGGTTAGCTGAGTTGATTGTGGAAATGAAGGAGTGCATGAAAGGAATGGCTATTATTTACAAGTATTGCCTCTAGTGGCCTGTAGCAGTTGATAATTTTTGAAGAAAAATTGAAGCAATATAATCTAAGGTAAACAGTATTGGGAATAACTTTGACATCTTTGCAAAAAAAGATGGGAAACAAACATTGAGAATTGGTGAGTTGCAAGATGAAATGATTATTATGCAAAGAAAGAGGGATGATGTTGTGTAGAAATTTTAGCTTCTAAAGGATATTGTTGAGGTCTAGCTAGACCATCTTTCCAGAATAGTCTTTGATGCTGAAGGCTGTGAAAAAAAAATTTCATCCTCAGATTGGTCTTCCTCCTTCACACTATTGGTTGTGTTGGAAAGTGTGTCTACAAGAATTGATTATGCTATTATGGAATGGAAGAAATTGCTTCCGGTGATCAAAGAAAGGTACAAAAAAGTATTTGAAGTAAAAAAAATTTATTTTTTTGAAGAATTGGTTTTTTTAAGATTTTTGAGTTTTTAATGTCACCATGTCATTCTTTTTCTCTTTTTTTGGAAGAGATATTGGAGAGATATGAATTTTTGAATTGAATTTTTTTCATGTTATCATCAATGAAAAAGGGGGAGATTGTTGGAAATGTGTCTTAGGTTGTCATTGATGTCACCATGTTGGTCCGGTACCTTGTACTGTTGTGTAGAACCAGTTTATCCCATTTGGTATTTGATCTAGTAATTCTGGTAGTTTTGGTCCACATATGCTCTCTAGTATTCAATATGATCTAAGGTTTTGGGAAAAGGTTTATAACAGTTGGAAGCATGTATGTATGCATTCTTAGATGTTTGGGGGATGTGCTGGAATCATTTTTTGTATTTTTATTTTGGTATTAAGTTTTGGCCAGCCTAATATCTAGTTGATTGGATTGCAAATTATATGTGAAGACCTAGCCTTGGTCCCAACCGACTTCATGATGGTTTGAAATGATTGAATTATCTTTTGATTCTGACCTAACTATTGCACACAAGTATATATACAAAATGTTTAGAAGATCTAAAGATAGATGAACCAGAGAGAGATGTGCAAGGTTTTATGATGTGTGATGCGAATGCAAAAATGAGAAGAAGTATAAGTGTATGCATTGGAGATCAATCTATGAGTGAAAACTTTGAGCATATAGGGAACTGAATGAACACTTGAGGTGTATCTTCATCAATTGAACTTTGGCAGTTATCCAAATTTTATTTATACATTTCTATAGGAAGTGAGCCTCCTTTTTGGACAGCAAGACCACTGTAAGCAGTGAGCTTTTGTATCTAGCAATGAGCCAATCCTGTTGATATAACTAAACATTGTGAGCCAATCCTCACTGGGGTTTTTCCCTCATTGGTTTTTCCACGTAAAATATGGTGTTTCATTGTTATCAATGTCATGTTGTGTTATTTCTCTTTTATATTCTATAGTGAAATAAATTAATGGTAATTGTTCAATGTGAGTTAGTGGATACTGATTCACTCCCCCCCTCTCAGTATCTGGTTTATTCAACACAAGAAAGAATGTAAAATTGTTGGGGCTATATAGGGGTTTCCCTTAGTAAAACCCCCACTTTGGTGTTTCTACCTCCATTGACAACTAGAAAAGCAACATAGTAGAAATTATGATAAAGGAAGTAGAAATGAATGCAATGAACACTACAAAAGATACAAAGCTACTCTATCAAATCACAATGAAAAAGTAGAGTGATGTTATACCACCTCCACCCAAATGCACTCAAGGCCAATGAAGGGAGAAGTCAAGATAACAAACTTGGCAAAGTCACCATAGCCACAATGGTGACAAAGGGAGGTCTCACAAGACTCCAATCTCATATCTTCTATGGTAGAGAAAAATGTGCAAGGATGAAGTTGACAAAGTAACTAGCTATTGCAATGCTCAATGAAGTTGTGAAAATTCTAGTATAATGCTCAAGAGATCCCAAAGTGTGAAGGAAATGGAGTGAAATTGCTAGAGAGAATGAATGAATGTGAAAGGGATGAAGTGATAGTGAATGGAATGGATTTGAAGGCCAAAAGGAGTCATTTTTGTTTGGTTGGTTGTATAGAGGTGTTACAAATCATCCCAAATGAGGAGTGTAATGTCCATATGGTCTCCAAGGGAAATAATTTGTCAGGTATGGTAGCGTGTCACGTAGATGTACGCATGTTGCACTCACATCCATGATAAAAATTCTCTCATTGACACACAAAACATGCATTAGGTGGATGCATTTTGGATGGGTGATGTGGAATTTTGACTTTGGATTTGATTTTCTAAGGTGAGGGTATGCAAAAGGGGAATTTACACAAGGGGTTCAAATTTTCTCCTATACAAGTAGCTACCTTCTTATGTTAGCTTTGCATCAAAACTTGTGTTTTCTTCATTCCAACAGTTTTGTAGCATGATTTGTGTGGACACTAGAACATCACATGGACATCCATGCTGCACTAGTGCCCTATGACAGTTCAACATTCCAACAACCATTTCTAAGCCCTTTCCACTTTTCACCTACCTTTGTTGAGAGTAATAGGTTGAGATGCTTTATAATAGCTCGAGAACCTTTTTTTCCCTCCTATTCTCTCTTTTAAATCTATCTATTTCACTCTATTTCTCTTTGGGTCTTTTCCCTCTCACTCTCTCATTCTCTCTTCTTTTTCTCTTACTTTCTTGCATTCATAGTTCTCTACAACAAAACTCTCAAGCTCTTAAAACACTCTTTACAAATCTCTTGCCTCTCATGATTATCTCTTTCTATCTCTTTCTCTCTT
This sequence comes from Sequoiadendron giganteum, assembly GCA_007115665.2. Classification (NCBI taxonomy): domain Eukaryota; kingdom Viridiplantae; phylum Streptophyta; class Pinopsida; order Cupressales; family Cupressaceae; genus Sequoiadendron; species Sequoiadendron giganteum. Next base: position 14,977,730 of record CM021100.1, read on the forward strand.
TGGCTTCCTCAAGCCTTGTAGGTGATATCTATCTCTTGTCTTGTGTCTTTGAGAATTTTAGGATTTCTCACATCCCTTATCTATGCATTTTTATATTATTGTTTATTTATCTTTCTATGTATTTGTCTATCTGACTATCTGTAGAGGTGGAAACACCAAAATGAGGGTTTGACTAAGGAAAACCCCTAAACAATCCAAACAATTTTCCTTGGTCTTATGTGTGAAGGTATTGAAGATATCTATCTACTGGAGGATTCATTTCTTGGCTGGTTATGAGTACCTTCTTTCTCTTCCTTCATTTTTATCATCTACATTCTACTTAGTTTACATTTTACTTACTTTACTTTATTTTCTCGTATTTCAAGAGTCCTTAGTAATCGGATTGCTAGTACTCACTTTATTGTTCTCTAGGACATTCTCAGCTTCTAATTCATACGAGACACCAATGTGCCTCTAGGTTAATAGTGTGTCACACTTTCATCCATGTGCCATGATTTCATCTTTGGTTAATAACTCACCAGCCTAACCAAAAAACCTTTGTGATCTACTCTTTTTGATTTTGGAACTCCCACCCTTTTATCCTATCACTTAATCTTTGTTCCTTGAGGTAGTTGGTCACGATTTTATCCTTGAAGATTATTTCATTCCTTGAGACTCAAGGGTAGAAAATATCCTCTAAATTTTGGTGAACCTGACATAAACACTCCATCCCTAGAAAATATAAATAAATAAATAAATAAATTCAAAGTGCTACCCTTAACCACATTCCTTGTCATCAAAGAAGAAGTAATATGTCAACCTTTGGTTGACATGTTTATGCATTATCTCTTGAATTTAAATATCTTAGTACTTTCAAAATGCATTTTCTAGCTTCTTTTATTAATTCAATTTCTATTTATTTTCAAAGTGTTAATGATGTTCCATTCCATGCATGCGATGGTGATTTGGCTTTACCTATGTCACTTGATACCTTTGATCCTTCTCATGAAATTCCTCTTGTTTCAGATGATATTTTATTACACAAAGATGAAATAATTGATACTTTTCTTAATGTTACTCTACCTTCTCTCCATTCCAATGCAATATGTTTTAGAGATGATGTGTTGGTGAATGATAAATCTCCTCTCACATCCGATCTTCCAAGGATAGATGTTGAACATATTTCTTCATATAATTCCTCCATTAGTTGCGATGCATCTATAAATGTCATCATAGTCTATGCCACTCCTCAAGGGCTTAAGAGATCAATCATTTATATGAATCTAACTAGTCCTTCTTCTAAAAATATTTATTCTATTCATGGTATTCCATATAATAGTAATTCTCTAGAATTTATGCAGTTTAAATATTCTTCTTATAATACTATAAATAATAAACTAAATGCTGATCAACCTACTTCTTTACCACCTTTCAACCAAGCCTTCCTCAAGCACCTAGACCCATAGCTAAGCAACCAAGTGAGTATGATCTTGTTGAGAAACTTCATGTTACTCCCACCAAGATCTCACATTGACATTTACTTTAGACTACTTTGATTTACCAAGGTATGCTTTAGGAAGCCATGTAAAATATTCTCTTGGCTTCTTTTGTTAGGCCGAAAGATGGTAATGTGTTGATAGATCATATTCATGTGGATTGACTAAATATTATGGTTTATCCACAAGAACCCCCACCCTCAGAAGTAAAAAATAAAGAAAATCCTTTGATGATAATAATTAATATTAATAATATCGACATTAGACACTCTCATTGACACTGGTTCGGTGCTCATTGTATGTAGTATTGATTTATTGCTTAAACTTAAAATTAATTCAAATTCTCTTGTTGCTTCTTATTTATACATTCCTAGATTTGATAATATTGCTCAAAAATCCCTAGGCATAATAATCTTTCCTTTGAGGTTGGGACCCATGTTATCATACCCACACTTGTATATGTTATGCTAAGAAAATTAACATATAATCTTCTTCTTGTTAGACCATGGATTCATGCTATGGAAGTAGTCATGTCTACCTTGAATAGATCCATCAAATTCATTCATAATAATCAAGTAGTCATAATCAAGTCTAACCTTGATGTTGTACACTTATGTGAGATGGAAGTTGCTAGTCAGGATTTAGTTGCACCTACTCTTAAAAATATTATCCCTTTAGCATCTTCCAATGCATTGGCATCTAATTTAGTAGTACCTATTACAAAGGATACTCTTTAAACAAATTTCCTTGAAGAAGATCCTCCTAAAGAAGAAAATATTGAGTCTAATCCTTCTACTTATTCTCAAGAAAATGCATGTCTAGGTGATGATTGGGGTTCCTTAGACTTTATAACCTTCTTCATTAGGGAATATAAGGTTGACTAGATCCACTTAGACCTTCCAAAAATATCATTCAAACCTGTTATCAAAAATGTCTATTCTTCTATATCATAGTCCATAATGTGAACATCAATCGTAATGTCCTTAACATTGATCCCCCCCTTATAGGGAGTTGCAATCACATTATTGTTTCGGATTTAATATTGTTTCTAAGCATGTGTATAAAGGAAATGGTCTTGGGTGCATGGAACAAGGAGTTAAGGTCCATTTGAAATTGACACCTCACTCTTTTGCAAGGGGTTTAGGTTACTAGCCTTCTCGTTTGTCTCCATCCCCTCTTCACTTGTCTATTGTCCTTATGTATTCTTCTTGTGAGCAATCAAACTCTTCTTCACAAGAGAAAGGTTTTCTTCTTGCTCATTATTTATCTAAGAACTTGAGCATATTTTGTTGAGGCTTATCAAAGCCCACTTAATTACTCTTCCTCCTCCTACACATAAAATTACATAAGCGTGATAAATGAAAACATTTTTTTGTGCATATCATCAAGTGCTTGGACATTCTACTAATGAATTTTAGGCCTTGAAGGATAAAATAAAACAACTTCTTGATTCTAGTATCATCACACTTCCGTCTATTGATGCACCCCTTTTTACTTTGCATGAAAAGTGATATTGAGGTTTATCTTTGTCCTGTCCATTATAATCATCTTCTCATGGGGTTCTTACACCTCCCTTCTATTGTGTTATTGTCTTCTATGTGGCATTCATATCTTTTCCTGCTCACTGCCATACATGGTCGTACACTATTGTGTGCAACCATACTTTCTTTATGGTAGTGACATAATAGTATATAGCATGGTTATCCTCCTATATACATTGGGGGCAAGGATAACTTGTTCTGGAGGTGTGTGTCCATCTTGAGGACCCCCTCTCTTCTTTCTTCCCTCTATCTTTCTTCTCCTTAGAATGACATATTATCCTTTGTGTATCACACATCATTCTAAGTGGGGTATCATATCTTCTTATTCTATTTTTTTGAAAAAAATCTTAAAAGAAATATGTCTTAAAAATTTGGATGTCTTATGTTTGATATTTGATGTCTTGTGTCTTGATGTCTGGATAATTTATATCTTGGCATCTAGCTTGGGGGAAACCTGACTAGACCTATCTTTTTTGTGATTATCCTGTAATGCAATTTGCATCAGCTACAAACCTACATGCTTTCCATATGGAATCTATCCATGCTATTCATACCTATCAATGTTGTCTATATTTGATTAGATTGTGTCTTATTGTGTATCATGAAAATTTTCATGGTGTCTATTATTTTTTTATTTTTTTCCAAACTTGTTTATTTGCAGGAAACATGTTTGTGGTGAATTTGTAGTCAGCTTTATAGGATAGAAGACTCATGTCCTCTTCATGTCCTAGCTTAGCTTCACAATTTGCTATATTGGATTGAAGACCTATGTCTTATTCATCCTTATTATATGTTCTTTAATATACTAGATCGAAGACCTATGTCTTCTTCATCCTGAGTATATACTTCTATTTCTCTCCCTTTTTGTCTTCGACATTGGTTGCTTCCCTATATTTTGGATGCATTCTTCTATGATGAAATCAATCCTTACATTCTTCTCTCCATTTAAGAATTCTTCTATGTGTTATTTCTTGATTTGGGGATGAGACATAGTATTGAGACAACCTTCGACATCAAAGTCTCTTTCACTTTGTTGAATCAAATCCTTTAGTTTATTATGTTTCTATGCTATCTATGTTTTTATTCCTAAATATCTATATGTTCTAACCCTATGATTTGGTAACCTTTTCATGTTCTAACCTTGTTGTATTATACATATCTTTCTTTCCTAATGTGTTTGTTTTGTAGGTCTTCACCTAAGAGGCATGTTTCGTTGGTCCAAAGAGCTATTTTATTCCTCTACAATATCCTTTTCACACCATGATGTTGTTTATGTTTAGTAGATTTCCTTTGGCATGCATATTCATGTAAATTCATATGCCTACTAAAGTGGGGGTAAAATATAGTGGAAAAATTGCACCCCTTTTAATTTCACCTCCATTTTGGTAACCAATTTAGTGTCCACTGCCTTAGTATGTGTAGGCTCATTTCAGACCTTTCATAAGCCTTTTCCCCTCTCAAGATTCTCAAGACCCCTTTTCAATGGCTACCTTCTTATGTCAGCTTTGCATTGAATCAAACGGTCTTGTGTTTTCCTTGTTCCCATCATTTTGTAGCATTATTTATCTATACATTAGTGTGTTGTGTGGACATCCACACACCACACCATTGTCCTATGACATTTCAATGTACAAAAAGTTGTTTATGAGCCTTTTTCCACTTGTCACCTAGCTTTTACAGTAGTAATAGATCATGATGCTTTGTAATAGCTTGATAACCTTCTTTTCCCTTCTATTATCTCTTTTAAATCTATTTCTTTCACTCTATTTCTCTCTCTAGGTGTTTTCTCTCTTTCTCTCTCATTCTCTCTTCTTTTTCTCTTATTTTTTTGCTTTCATATTTCTCTACATCTTTCTATAGTATAAATCTCAAGCTCTTACAATACTCTTTACAACTCTCTTGGCTCTCACAAATATATATTTCTTTATCTTTCTCTCTTTGGCTTCCTCAAGCCTTGTAGGTGATATTTATCTCTTATCTTGTGTCTTTGATCTTTTTGGTATTTCTCACATCCCTTGTCTATGCATTTCTATCTTCTTGTCTTTTTATCTTTCTATATATCTATCTATCTAGCTATTCGTGGAGGTGGAAACACCGAAACGAGGGTTTGACTAAGGAAAGTCCCTAAACATCCTCAATAATTTTCCTCGGTCTTATGTGTGTAGGTATTGAAGAAATTTATCGATTGGAGGCTTCATTGCTTGGTTGGTTGTGAGCACCTTTTTTCTCTTCCTTTATTTTTATCATCTAACATTCTACCTAGTTTACTTTTCTTTATTTCAGTTATGTTATTCTCTACTATTTTCCTACATTTCAAGATTCCCTAGTAATTAGATTGTTAGTAGTCACTTTGTTATTTTCTACGGAAATCTCAACTTCCAATCTGTACAAGACACCAATGCACCTCTAAGATGATAATGTGCCACACTATCATCTATATGCCATGCTTTTGTCCTTGGCTGAGAACTCACCAATCTGTCAAAAAACCCTCTGTGATCTACTCTTTCTGATTTTGGAACTCTCACCTTTTTATCCTATCACTTGATCTTTGTTCCTTGAGGCAGTCGAGGACAATTTTCTCCTTGAAGACTCTTGCTTGCTTGAGACTCGAGGGTAGAAAATATCCTCCTCTACACATAGACATAGAGGACATTTTCATCTTATCAATTATTAACAACACTAAGGGCACTAGGCCATGGATGTGGCCCTATCCAAGGGAAAATAATCTTTATAGGAAGGAACTTGTGATAGATAAGATATTGCTGATTTAATTTCAAATTTTAGAGCCCAATAATCAATTGCATTCTCCTATATGTCATCCCTCATTGAATACCAAAAAAAAAAAAGAATAAAGCTAAATAACCTTAACTTTCTCAATTTCATTTAGCTTTATTTTATCAACTCTTTTATTTTCATTTGATTATATTTATTTTTTTAGATTAATTATTTAGACTTAAATAATTGTCTACTTGTGTTTTATTTCCTTATCATTTCTGAATAATTGAAGAGGATTTTGTTGAACTCCATTTTATTATATAAAAAAGAATTCCTTTTATTATATAAAAATTATTCCTTCAATTCCATAAGTTCTCCTATGATTATTTTATACATATATACATATAAATGCATATATAAATACATACATACATATACATACATACATACATATACATATACATATACATATACATGCATGCATATATACATGCATACATACATGCATGAATACATACATGCATACATACATACATACATACATGCATACATACACACACACATACATACTTCTATTAGTTATTTAAAAATCCTTTTGTAATGTGTCCCATTTTCAAGAATAATTGGTTGTGAACAATGAGCCCCTTTTTCTCGAGCTTTCTCTTGGCTAATTGGTAAGTAAGGGAGAACTCTAAAGTTATTGGAGAGCATAAGATTAGTCAAGTAGTTGTGTTGTTCATAGAAATGAGTTCATATAATCTTGTTGAGCCTCATGATGCTTTCAAAATATAATTTTGACCTTTTTGGGACCTCTCTAAATATTTTGGAGAAGCATGCTATTTCTAAATATTCACTAATTATCTTTGGTTCATCATTCTAAGTTCTCAATGACATATTGGTATGATCAAAATTTTATATTTGTATCATTTCAATTCTTTTTGCAACTTGGGTGATTTTATTGATTAATTAAGTATTATAACTTAAGTTGTCCCGAGGAGGAAATATTAAAAAAACAACATAAGTATAATTATTTATTTAAAAGTGTTTTAAGTTGTGCCTATAGGGGGATGAATAGGCACAAGAGGGGTTTTTGTACATAACAAATTATTTAATTTGAAGAAAGAGTTTGTGGAGGAAAAAGAAGATTGTTTTCCCTCCATAATGTTATAAAAGAAAGTTGAGAGCTCATTGTTGAGGTTAGCCATGTAATGATATTTTTTTCTACTTTAGAGAGAATGTGTGTTCATATCCAATTTTATTGAGGAAACAAATCCTATTGAAAATATTATTTTTGGGGATGAAACCCCCCTAGCTAGTTTGGATGGCTTAATATAGAGATCACAATTATGCCTACAAGTGAAGTTTATTCTCAATTTTCTAAGATAGAGATATTTGATATTTATAATATTTCTTATTGTTTGTATATCTATTGAGGGAAATATTTGAAGGGTTGTAGCTCATTAATACTAATCATACTTTCCTATAAGGGGTGTTTGAAGAAGTTGAAGTGAAGCAATACCATTTTCATCTGTATTTTGGGTTCTTTGGTGATGCCCAACATAGGAAAATATAAACAATCATATTTTAAGTTGAGGTTTTTTTTTTCTAAAGGGGCAAGAAATTTTGAGTTCATGAGCTCAAAGAGGTGTTATATGAGTTGTTACATATGTTTACCAAAATTGCATACAATTTATTAGTTTGGTAACATACATTTTGAGGCATGACATAAATACTTAAGTATAATTGAAATTTACATATGAAAATTTACTTCCTTATACTTAATTTATATTTCATATATATAGTTTCATGATGTTTGAGATGGGTTTAAAAAATTTAGGAGTTACAATGCAAATTCTAGTTTTTAGAGGAGCTTATAATTTTTTAGTCATAGTCAAATTTTAATCAACTATTTTCAATGTGTGTTCAGTTCTAATTTGGTAGCTTATCAGTAGAACCAAGTGTTATCAAACCTAAACCAACATTCCATAACATTAATACAAGGTATTTTGTTATTGTTTCATAGTTAAGTTGATTTATTCATGTTATTTGATTCACTCTAGGATTGTTGCAATAGACTTTATCTATGATCAACACTTTATGTCATTATATTAGTAGTTAATATTTGTATAGTATTTTTGTAATGCATTTGATATAATCTTGTAATACGTTGGATGGTAGTACCACTAGTGGTCTCAACTTTCCATCTTGTCGTAATCACACTCACCATTGAACAAGTGGAAGTGGCTATTTTTTATGATTACACTTCATTGAAAAAGAATGAAGTGCATGTGTTTTTTAATTGCACTTTGCCTAATAAGCAATATGTGAATGTGCTTTGTAATTGCACTCTACTGAATAAGTGAGAAGTTCCTTTGCTTTGTAATTGCACTTTTTTGAATAGGCATGAAGTGTTTGTGCACATTGTAACTATACACTTCACTGAATACGCATTGAAGTTTTTTCCTTTTAGCTCTTGCATAAATACTCCATTGAAGAAGTGAAGTTTAGTTGTATATGCCACATTGTATGATTTAGTTGATTAAATTACTCATTTGTTGCTTTTAAATAATTAGGTGTGGCCCTATACACCACATACTCTCACCTTGCCCATCTCAGAAACTCGATGATTAAAAAGTAATAAGGATATTATTGTATTACAACATAATTTCAATTGAATATTTTCAAAAAAATTAAGGTTTTTATTTCACCTTTTCTTTTTATTACTTAGTCAAATTACCTTTGGCATTTATAGAGAGAACACATTCTTTCCAATTTTCTTTAAAACACTCCTCCTCAAGGCTTCTACTAATGAAATTTTACAACTTGATATATGATCTTACTCATCTTTTTACTGTTGAATGCAACATCATTGGCTTATAACTTTAGAAAACCTTTTTGAAATGTCCTTTTTCATGACAATGCTGGATTGTTTTAGATCTCAATGTTATGTTCCCAAATGTGTAAAGATTTAAAGTGTTGTTAGAGAAGGTTTTAGGAGATCTTTAGTTTTACAAAAATAGATGGATATGTCACTAATTATTATCTCTCAATGCTAACAACTCAATAGTAAAAAACTATATCTAATAAGATCTCCTATAATTTTAAATAGGCATTCCACAATTTTAATGGTAATCCATATATCTAACATATAATGTACAATGCTATCATTTATTCACTTGTATCAAATTTTATCCATGGTCCTGAATATTCTTTTATGGAGTATGAACTTCTTGTATTGAATAGAGTATTAGTTAAATTCAATTTTTTTTTCTAAAAATTCTAATTCAATAAATGGTTTGTGAAAAATTTACATAGTTTTTAACCTTACACTTTTCATAAACCAAAGCCCTCTTTGGTAAGACATCTTTATTTTTCTATAGAACTCTAAAAAAAAGGGTTACAAAGAACCCTTTTATTATGAATGTGATTTTGACATTTCTTTCTCATCTTTTTATATTTATACCTACATAATTTTTTTATTATCAACAAATATAATTCTTATTTGTAGTTAAAAATATTATTTGTTTTTATTGATTTATTCTCAATCATTAAACTTGAGGTTTCCTAATCATTGTGATTCTTTTGAAAAACTTACCTATACTAATTTATGTTTCCTTTCATTATTTTCAGAAAACTTTTCATTTATTTGAATTCTTTATTCATAGTTTTTTTATCTATTTTACATAAATATCATTTTTATAAAATTTTAAAGATTTTTCAATAAATTAATATTTTAAATATTATAATTTACATGTAATAATTTTTTAAATATTTAATTATTTATTAATTTTAAAATGAATTATTTTAAAATTCAATTTTTTATATAATGTTTAAATTTTTTTGTTTATTTTTCATTCCTATTCTAACCAATTTAACTTTTATCAACTATAATAAGCTCCTTAAATTAATCCTTCAAAATAACCTCATAAATTACTTTCATGAAGTTTAATTTTGTTCTTTAATTTATTAAAGACAATATCAATCACAATTAACTTTCTAAATTAGTTATCTAAGAAAATTGAAGTTTTATCAACATATTTTTTTCCCAAAGGAAAGTATTACTATTTCACCAACCATAATTATTTCATTGATATTAATAAAATACTATTTTTTATTTAAAAAATACATTATATTAATCAACAAAAAATAATGAAGTACTATTTAATAATATGTTGGAAATAATTCCAATAGTGCGTGTCTTCATGTTCTCCCGCAATACTGCAACCCCTTCTCTAGTCTTCCGCGGTAGTGTCGTGACCACCGAGGTCCCACAACCTCTTCTCTAGCCAAGTGTGGTAGTGTGGTGACTACCGCAGAACCACAACTCCTTCTCCTATCTCATGCGGTGGTGCGGTGACCCCGTGGTCCTACAAGGTGTTTGGTCTTTACTGGTGGTAGTGCAGTGAATGTAGTTTTTGATTACATTTTTTTTTTATGACATTCTGGCTCTCATTTATTTTGTAAAGGATAGCTTTAATGTGATTTGATGGAGAAATCAGGGCATATCTCTAATGCTTTTATTATTGTTTTTAATGACATTTATTTCATCTCTTTTCTAGTGAATTTTTGCCGTGTTGTTGAAGTTTAATATATTCACAGTGGTTTAATGTTTGTAGATAGAGAATACTCTAAAGAGAACAATAGTGAGGAATTGCTCTACAAAGGAAAGATTGTAAAACTGAGAGCAGCAGCTCTGTGTGATTTTTTTTTTGAATGAATAGATAAGATTTTTTGGGTTTATTTATGTGTGTTAAATTTCTGCTCTCTATAATTGGATTTATTCTAAGTTGAATAGAAATAGTATTTGTAAGCTCCTCTACCTCTGGCATTCAAATGGTATTGTGAACCCTTTAATTTCGGACCTGCACAAACACAACAAACAGAAAAACACAGTGTTAGATCAGATAGTGCAAGGTGAAATGAGGGTTCCCCATGAAATCCATTTACACAAATTTAAACTAGGAAGATAAAGAACAAAAAATAATAGATAGATGTAATCCTAAATTAAACAAGTACAAAATCATGATCCCATGGGGGAATTGGTGCTGACTGGTATGTCAAAATCAGCCCTTTCCCAATTCCTATGTGTAAACTTTGTAATTGGGATGGTGATATCAGCTAGCTAGAATGGAGTGAATAAGATTAGCTCTCAATTCAAGAGAGTAATCTTGCATGAAATGTGTGAAATCTATGGATGAAATGAAGTATAGTATACTTGCTTGAATTGTGGATGTTGAAATGAATTTGAGTATAGTAAGTTTACTCAAAGCTGTGTGTTGTCAAATGAGGAGAGAAACCTCCAATTTATAGATTTCCAAACTGGAAAAGAGAGTGAAATAGAGCAATGTGGGATCATTCAACATCCAATGGCCAAGTGCCACTTGTCAAGATGTGAATAGCTAAGGAATGAGCACATTTTTGGTCAATGTGCATGATAAATGCCATTAGGTGGAATTTCAAATTTGTGAAATGACATGTGAGAGGGAAAAAAGAATGAAAAAAATGCCACTTGGCTCAATGCACAAGGACATGTAAGAGGAGTGAATGCCTTGTTGGATGTACACATCCACTTGGACTTTTTGAATTCAAATGAGGGAATATTCCCTTTTGATGCTGTGTGAGGGAAAATAGAGAATTAAATAAATCAAAGTAATTGATTTATTGTGCAAGTTGCATTCTCTAGAGGATTTTAGTGAGAAGGATTAGCTCAATCAATGATTTGATTAATTTAATGAAGAATTAGATGATTTGACAATTTTGACTTAACCGGATGAATTAATTTAAATCAGAATTGAGAAGAAATGATTTAACTAAATAAATGATTTGATTTATTTAAATTAAAGAGGAATATGTTAGATTAAATCAAATAAGGTTTAATTTATTAAATTTAATGAGAAGACTTTAGAGAATTTAATCAAATAAAATAAATTATTTAATTAAACAGAAGTGTAAGGTTAATTAAATTAACTGATTAATTTAATCACTGGAGGAGGAAGACTTAATTTAATGAATAATTAATTATTCATTACATTTAGTGACAGATTATGATGAAATGTTGAGAGCATGATTCAGGGAGAAATGTTGTTAGTAAACGGGATTAAGTGTGCCAAAACGAAATTGTACATTTTCCATGTCTACATTTTGCCCCTCTTTGAAGAAATGTACTTGTTGCATTGATTCAAAGAATAAACTGCTGTGATCAAAGTCAATTTTTTTTTTGAATTTTCCAGAATGCCCCACTGTTGCCCCAGTGGAAAGATTATGCTGGTATATTGCCCCCTTGAGAGATCGAGTGGAAATGCTAATTTTCCAATTGATATCACGATGAATTGCGAGAGGAGTGGTTCTAATGATTAGGGGATGAAAGATAATTCTTTGATGTAGATCGATCTGATGATGTATAGATAGTCATTGACTATGGGTAGTCTCGTGTATATTTTAATAGAACACATCGATTTTAGATATAAATGTTAGTAAAGATAGAAGAATGAGAAGAATGGAATGAAGATCCACACAAGATGATGATTGATGATTTGCTTACCAGGAGTTGGGATTTTCAAAGGGATAATTACTTTATGTTTTATAACACACATAGGTATGATGCATCAAGGTATAAAGGACCAGGATGGCGTTGTACCTAGTGTGATGGACTTTACCTTGACAATCAGATAGGTTTATTCTTGTTCACACTTAGCATACATACTTCATTTAGGATGTAGTTCAGATATTCTAAACATCTCGGACCAAAACATAGAAAAGCAAGCCTTCCTATGTGGTCAACAAGATACCTAAAACAACTTCCCTACAAACCAAACAAAGAATGCATGACTAAGTTATTTTACAAGAGTATCCAACAAGCACAAAAGATAAAAAAAGATAATAATCATTGCCCCATTCCTTTCTCTCTAAACCTGATTTGTCTAGGCATCATCGAGAGGTCCTTGGAATGAGCACAAAATAAGATAAGTCAATCAAAGACCAAAATAAACCAAAACAAACGAGCTAATGTTCTTCATACCGCTAGCCAAGACTAAATATTGTGAGGGGTACCTATGCTTATGTCCATCACAGGAAAGCTTCATCCTAGGACATGTTGTGATCAGGGTTTCGATGGGATTGATTTGGGTGATAAGCTATTGATACTCCGAGTTGATCAACTTGCTGACTCACTGACCCAGAATTTCAAGACTTTGACAATTAGGTGTTCACTTTTGAACCTGCTAGACTTGCTTCTGACTAACTCACCAAAGGGTGAAGGCGACGATTGATTTTATTATGAGTGATGACAATCATGGGTGGAAGTGAGATGAAATAGATGCACCATTTTGGGTTTTTCAAATATTTTGAGGTTGTTTTTGGTATTTTCAAGATTTATGACGAAGAGACTAACTTAAAGACCTATCTTAGGGGTCTCGGGAGTTGATCCATAGATTATCCTTGCCTACATTATACACGCAGAGACCACTTAGTTCGACTGACGAAAGACTTGGCAGTGATAATATGGGCAAGAAGATTTCCATTTTATTGTGATGAATGCCTAAAGGACTAACCTATGATATAGACTAGATGGGAAAATAGATTGCCAATGTGACAGATGCCTAAAGGACTGACCCTACTGTCTCGGGGGATGATCAAGGATCAACCTTGCCTACGTTCAAGCTCATAGATGACGTAGTTCGACAAGGTAAAAGAATGACAAGACCTAATGATGATAATGATGAATTTTTTGAATATTTTTTGATATTTCGACATGTTTTTGGATTTTTGATGATTTGGATGTTTTTGGATTTTTGATGAATTTTTTGATTTTTTTGGTTTTTTCACATGATTTTGACAATTTGGATATGGACATGTGATGATATCAGTGCTCTGTTTTGGGATTTTGTTGAAAAACAAGCTTAATATCGATCGATTGGATCAATGGATTGATAGTTTGACTAAGTGTGTTAAGTCAAACAAAAGTGATAATGCACTCGCAAACTTTAGGAAGTTGTGTTATCCTAGAATAAACTTGTACATAAGAGGTCAGCTCGACTGAGTGTGTTAAGTCAAACAAAGTGATTATGGATTTGATAATTTGGCTAAGTGTGTTAAGCCAAACAAGATGATAATGGACTTGTAAACCCAAGGAAGTTGTATTATCCTAGAGTAAACTCGTGCATAAGATGATAATTTGACTAGGTGTGTTAAGTCAAACAAGGTGATAATTGCTTGGTTTCAATTGATCAAGATTGATGAAGCTTGGTTTGGAAGAAAATTGCTTTGATGATTTGATGTGACATAGATGTACACATTAGATGCAACTGATATGGATTATTTGGATTGATGTTCGATGAAAGATAAAACTTGATAAAGAACATCATCTTGTCAAAATATGCCATGGGTTAGTGATTTGGATTTTGGCTCACAAATGCTTGACCAATTTGATTTCATGTTTTCCAATGTTTGGATTGCCACATAAGTTAAAGGATATATATCAAGATTTATTCTCAAAGCAAGATATAAATATCTACCCACAATGTCTAGCAATGTTTGAATGGCCATTGGTGGATTCTTGGATGAATGGATATGGATTATTTTGCGATAAGATAAGGGTGTTCAAATAAAGGAATGCTCATTTGGATAGTGCTTCCTAGCTCAGATAGCATTGGGTAGGTTGGGATCAATGGAAATGACCCATGTCAAGACGTTTACCATAAGCAAGTGTAAAGCATTTACCAAACCTCTATCAATATCAAGATAAGGTAGATAGATGGTAATGGGTTGGATAAATGGTTCGTGGATGAACGAATGATATGGACGAAATGTTGGCTTTATTATGCATGTGATAAGATTCTTTCACCTGAAATGGCATAGGTAGATGCTCAATTCTACACATGATGCCTGTTTTCCAAGTTTTCATCATGGTACTTGCCCAAAGTGCCACCGAAATGGTTTTCGGTAGAGGACAATTTTTTTCTTTACTGTTTTCAATCCTTTTTTTGATTTTTTTGGATTTTTATATTTTTTTGATTTTATTTTTGATTTTCTGAGAGATTTTAAGCTGATTCTAAACCACCTAGTGGTGCTGATGTAGATGCTTCTATCATAACGTTCCATCGGTATCCTTCTTGAAGAAGTTGCTTTGCCAAGATATGTGCACTTGAAAGCAACTTTTGAGATCCCTGATCTGCTTTGCTGATACCGGAGTTAACTATGTCTTTGTGCGCACATCGCAATAGAGTGCTTTCTGAATCCTTATGATGGAGGGTCATTGCCAACACATGGTCAATGTGAGAATTAGATATCATGCATTGAGGCATGGATGGATTGTGTTTAGTGATAAAAGATGGATTGGTTGACAGTCTAGAGCCTTTGATTCTCCAAATTTGGGAAGATGAGAAATAATTAGTGGATATGGAAGTGTGCATCGAATTAGTGCCAACTGCTTGATACACTTTGTATGTTGCTTGAGAAGCTTTCTTTTTCCTTTGTGGACATCTTTGATGGATACTTTTCCCTTTTTGATTTTGCCCCATAGTTTTTTTGACTAATGGAGTTTGATAGGGATAATATTTCTTTGTATTCTTTGGTATCCATATGTATTTGATTTGTCATATATGCTTCTTAGCTTCTTTTGCTTTGGTGATGTTCTTCATGCTTCAATTCAAGACTTTCTTTTGTTGTTGGTCCCAATTCATGGATGGGGTGATGGGTGGTTGAAGATTTGTGATGTGGCGGGTTGTAGTATTGGCATTGGTTTCATCATAAGGATCCTTCGTGCCCCCTATGTTGAAGTTTTATTGAGACGAAGTTGCCCCCAATATGGTGATAGTAGCACCTTTGTTCTTTATTTCTCCTTTTTTTGAGATGCCTTGTTCAGAATTTATTCTTTGACAAATGACGACTGCAGATGACGTCATTCCAATTTGTTGCTTTGTTGACTCTAGAATATCCTATTCATTCTGACCTATTTCCTTGAGTGGATAATGTTGGATATCTTCATACATGATGTCCTCAGTCTGAATTTAGGATATATCTGATCCTGATGTTGTTAAAAAATCAGTTTGATTGTAGGAATCAATAATCTACTCTTTTTGTGTAATAATGTTAGGAGTAAAGGAATCATGCTTTGGAATAAGTTCTTGAGATACGTCCTCTAACTCGTTAGGTGGTGTAGAGACATTGTCAACATGATCATTGGTGGATGGATCTTGGTTTATGTTGATAGGATCAAATGACATCAACAATCCTTGAAATAGATCTTTGTAGGAGGTGTCTTTATCATGACTAAAAAATGGCTCTTGATGTATGCTGATTTGATCGTTGGATGAGGTGGAAACATCGTTAGGGTGTTCATCAATGGATAGATCTTGATTATTGTTTTCAAAAATTATGGTGGGAGTTTTTTGCAAGCTTTGTTGAGTGATTAATGCTAGCATTTTCTGTTGATCCAACAACACTTGTTGTTGGTTGTGTTGTTGTTGTTCCAACAAAGCTTGTTGTTGGTCTTGCTGCTGTTGTACCAACAAAGCTTGTTGTTGGTCTAGTTGTTGTTGTGCCAGCAAATCTTTTTTTTGGGCTCCTTGTTGTACTACTTGTTCATGGACTTGCTCATCGATTGCTTGCAATAGTGCCCGGAATTGTGTTTGCACTTGTCGAGCTTTGTGTTGGGCTTGAGCTTGTTGGGCTACTTGAGCCGCTTGCGCAACTTGTGCAGCTTGTTGGGCTTGGAGTACCTTTTGGCGGGCAGCTTGCAACATGATAGAGAATGAATTTGTCATTTTGTGTTTCGGCGGTAGTGGTGGTGGTGGTTGCAGTGGGTTGGGGATGGTGTTGATTACTTGGATTGCTTGGATGGTTTCCACTCGCTGTTGCGATATCGATGGAAAAATGGGATGATTTGGTATGATGTTTTGATTTGGAATGATAGATTTAAATTGAACATTGTTGTGGTTGGGAATCATATTGCCTTGATTTAGGTAACTTTTATTTTTCATGGTGTTACCTTGAATTGGATCAATATCTGAAGTCGTTAACATATTGCTTGGATTTTGAACAATATTGGTTTGATTTGCAAGCATATATATCCAAAATTTTACCAAATGCGGATTCGAAATGGTCATTTTTGACAAACTTGTATTTGGCATGTATGGACTTGGTGGGATAATGTTGTTTGGAATAAGACTCATGCATTGACTGTTTGGTTGATAGATTTGTAGGTTTGGAATTTGATTTAAATCTATCATGGGGAAAGATGGTCCACAACTCAAATTGGGCCTGCTCACATTTGTTGTACCATTGATGTTTGGAGGAGATAATGATGCATTGTTTGGATTGCATAAATGTGAGTTTCGATAATCAATTGGCATTATGAGACTTGGATAGTTTGGTTGACTCAGATTTCTCATGATGGATGGATCAATTTTATATTACATGTTTCTCTTGTGTTTTGACCTTGCTAACCTCTAAGGGGTTTAGGACCAATGATGAGATGAAGGATGAAAGGGGTGAGTGATATGGGTGCTTTGAACTTTTAGGAGCTTTGGATCAATGCTAGACTTTAGGAGTTGGTTTGATTTGATTTTGATGATAGTTTGACTAAGTGTGTTAAGTCAAACAAAGTGATGATGAACTTGTAAACCCTAGGAAGGTTTTTTATCCTAGGGAAAACTCGCATAAGAGAATGAATTGGCTAAGTGTGTTAAGCCAATCAAAGTGATCATGAACTAGTAGACCTCAGGAAGTTGCGTTATCCTAAAGGTAAATTTGTTCAAGAGGATTGATAACTTGACTAGGTGTATTAAGTCAAATGTAATGATGTTGATTTTCCAAAAAGTGTAGCATAAGTGATGTTTCCAAGGTTCCAAAATTTGTTGGTGAGATTGGATTTGATTGATGTTTGAGGGATGGATGAAGTGTTTGACTTGATCCTAGATGACCCCATGAGGACTTACTTACAAGACCAAGGTAATGAAGAACATGCTTTTCCCTAAGACTATTTCAAACCAAAGATCAATGTTCACATGGAAAACCATAAGATAGAAGATTTCAAGCACATGTGTGGTTCAATTGTCTGTTATCTTGCTTAGGTTTGGTTCTTTTTACAACAAACACTTCTTGCTTAGTTTTTCAAACTGAATGTCCAATATCATAATTTTCTTTCATCCCACAAAGTGCATTATGTGGAAATCAAGGAAATCAAGGCAAAGGTTACCTAGCATTGGCTTTGGGAGAAATAAATTGAGATGTGTGAATGTTTAGAACCCTTCTAGAGATAAGAACCCCTAGGGACAAGCAGTAACATTTGGACACCTCCAACATATTTGTTCTTCAAAAGGGTTTGAAATTTTGATGATTCGTTGAATGTTTGTTTTCCACTGTTTTAGATCCAAGCAATGTGGTCTTCACTTCCAAGCACTTTTTACAACCCTAGGATGATGAGATAATATTTTGTTAGGTTCCCACTTGGATAAATCAAGTTGTGCATATTTTGTGTGGATGGCTAAATGCTTGAACACACTGGCTTCCCTCCATGGCACACACTTCTCGAGTCAACCAAGCATTAGTACCCATGAATCTCCCATGGCATACTTTCCATCTCTACAACAAAACTGCATGTATAACATGGGGCGGCTTTAAAGGACATGACCTTTTGCACCAACAAAATAGACAAGGATTTGGCGTTTCTAAACAAGGGTTTTAGTTCAAACTTTCCGTTCGTGGAGGCTGAACCATGCGGCAAGAGACCATTGTTGTCCTTCTTTTTGGAGCCAACCGCGTGATACTGGCTTTTGTTCTATTACCCACTTTTATATCCTGACTGGAAATACACTTGGATTTAGTGTGTTACTAGTTGAGTCGTTCCCTTGGGTGAGTACTTTTTCCCACAAGGTAGGCCCTCTAAGATAAATAAAAGTGAATAAAATTATCCGTAGTTTGATCAACCTTCGTTTAGAAACAAAGGGAGAACACTCACAACAAGTTTACTCACTCTCGCATGTTTGGTTCAATTTTAATTCCGAAAATGAAATGTGGAGGCAATCCTTTATGCAACTTAGTGTCACCAAAAAGACTTTTGATTCTCAAGATCACCGTGAAGCATGAGAGAAGCGCATACGCCTTTTTAAATGACACTACTTTGCAAAAAAAAATTACAAAGTACGAAAAACACATGTTCATTTTAAATCCTTCATTTGAAGCAATAATGAGTTCTTTTTAAGCACCAAAGGAAATGTGAGATTGCCTTGTTCAATTTTAGACCCAAATTGAAATCTAGTAAATTTCTAAGGTTCAATTTTAACCAAAAGATCAAGTCAAAATGGTTAATTTTAAGCCCCAAAAATAGATGTGAGATGTTTTGAAAGAAAATGTAAAATCTAGCTCAGTAAGCATTAAAAAATGCTTTTGTGAATTTCTCCAATATCGTTTTGTCTTGGCTCGATTCCAATATTCAACCTGCAAAAGAACATACAATGTTAATAAAACATTTTACAAAAATCTCTCATGTATTAATGCCTTAATCATAAGTTATTAAAAAAAAAAATTTCCATCTCTAAAAAATTTATTTAACCCCCTTATAAATGCAAAAAATTTCCTTCTCGCTATTCATTTCCCAAACTAATACCCTCTATTTTTTTATCGTGGCCTGTGGTATCACGGTTGGCAGCTAAAGGAAGTCTGGTGGAAGGCTTTACCGCATTACCTCTAATAGCTGGGTGGATGACCGTGGTAATGCGGTGGTGGGTAGCGGTTACCATGCTACCGCTGGCAGTTGGGCAAGCGACCGCGGGACGACGGTGGCAGTCAAATGGCATTTCGGTTGGTCTACCGCAATACCGCAAGTAAGAGAGCATTAGCAGGCAGTGACATGGTGCGGTCAAGTGACGGTCAAAGTGATAGTTAGCGGGTTTACCGCAGTACTGCAGAGGGTCAGATGGTAGACTGCGGGGCAGCGGGGATAGTCAAGACAAACAGTGCATGGTTAACCACACTACCCCAGTCAAGGGAAAGTTATCCAGTGGTAACATGGTGAACACCGCTCTACCGCAAATGGGGAGGGATGAGGTGGTGGTAACACGGATAACACCGCTCTACTGTGGATGGAGATAGATGAGGTGGCGGTAACATGGTAAAAAGAAAGGGCGAAGGCCCGAGGAAACACCCGACACCGCTATACTGCAGGTGAACAAGCTGAGAGGCACGGTAATGTGAGAGATGGCTGAATCGGCTATGTGGGAGACTAGTGAATATGAAATCACACTAGAACAAAGTATGGGCACCAATCCTACAGACAGGAAAACAATTTTGCCAGATGTTGGAGCTACAGCTACACTGGTAGGCAAGAGTAATAAGGTGGTCACTTAGACAAGGCCCATTTTTAATTTGGCTGAACAATGACTGCAAGACATCTGTAAAGGGAATGTAACTATGTTCAGAATAGGACTGGTGTTCATTGGAATGGTTTAAACTTGTCAGTATGTGCACAGGTTTATAGATAACGTGTAGTAGACAACTTTGTGAGAAGTATAATATACCAACACATCCAGTGGATATAGAAGATGACAGTGATGATGATATTTAGAAACAACGAAACATCAATCCGATTTAGAAATACCAGTAACATATCATGTAAGAATTAAGCTTGGATCTTCAATAAATTAGTAACATATCAATTCAGAGTTAGAAATCTAAACAATGATACATCATTCAAAGTTAGAAATCCAAACAATGATACATCAAACAAATTTAGAAATGTCAGTAACATATATATGAGCACTAAATCTAGATCTACATTAAATCATTAACATATTAATCATATTTAGAGCCCCATGATGGGCACCATTATGTGAACCCTTTAATTTTGGACCTGCACAAAAGCAACAAATAGAAAAACACAGTGTTAGATTAGATAGTGCAAGGTGAAATGAGGGTTCCCCATGAAATCCATTTACACAAATTGAAACTAGGAAGATAAAGAACAAAAAATAACAAAAAGATGTAATCCTAAATTAAACAAGTACAAAATCATGATCCCATAGGGAATTGGTGCTGATTGGTATGTCGAAATCAGCCCTTTCCCAATTCCTGTGTGTAAAATTTGTGATTGGGATGGTGATATCAGCTGGCTGGAATGGAGTGAATAAGATTAGCTCTCAATTCAAGAGAGTAACCTTTCATGAAATGTGTGAAATTTGTGGATGAAATGAAGTATAGTATACTTGCTTGAATTGTGGATGTTGAAATGAATTTGAGTATAGTAAGTTTACTCAAAGTTGTGTGTTGTCAAATGAGGAGAGAAACCTCCAATTTATAGATTTCCAAACTAGAAAAGAGAGTGAAATTGAGCAATGTGGGATCATTCAACATCTAATGGCCAAGTGCCACTTGTCAAGATGTGAATAGCTGAGGAATGAGCACATTTTTGGTCAATGTGCATGATAAATGCCATTAGGTGGAATTTCAAATTTGCGAAATGACATGTGAGAGGGAAAAAAGAATTAAATAAATGCCACTTGGCTCAATACACAAGGACATGTAAGAGGAGTGAATGCCTTGTTGCATGTACAATTCCACTTGGACTTTTTGAATTCAAATGAGGGAATATTCCCTTTTGATGCTATGTGAGGGAAAATAGAGAATTAAATGAATCAAAGTAATTGATTTATTGTGCAAGTTGCATTCTCTAGAGGATTTTAGTGAGAAGGATTAGCTCAATCAAGGATTTGATTAATTTAATGAAGAATTAGATGATTTGACAATTTTGACTTAACCAGATGAATTAATTTAAATCAGAATTGAGAAGAAATGATTTAACTAAATAAATGATTTGATTTATTTAACTTAAAGAGGAATATGTTAGATTAAATCAAATAAGGTTTAATTTATTTAATTTAATGAGAAGACTTTAGAGAATTTAATCAAATAAAATGAATTATTTAATTAAACAAAAGTGTAAGGTTAATTAAATTAACTGATTAATTTAATCACTGGAGGAGGAAGACTTAATTTAATGAATAATGATTCATTACATTTAGTGATAGAATATGATGAAATGTTGAGAGTATGATTCAGGGAGAAATGTTGTTAGTAAACGGGATCAAGTGTGCCAAAACGAAATTGTACATTTTCCATGTCTACAGGTATCACAACAGGTTTATCAGAGCAGGTTCATTTTATCAAAAGGGTTTTCTCAGAGGTTACCAGCAAAGGTGTTTTGAAGGAGATAAATTTCTCACAGTCAGAATGGCAGCAAGCACAAGCTTGAAAAACCCACAAATCCCATAGTTAAATGGGAAGAATTATAACTACTAGGCAATCACCATGAGGGTATTGTTTTTCTCAGAAGATTTATGGGAACTAGTAGAGAATGGATTTCCAGAGCTAGCTGATGTAGGAGCATACAATGCTTTGACTCAAGCAGAGAAGGATTTATTGAAATATAACAAAAAGGACTCAAAATCTCTAAATTCTTCATTCTTCAAGGAATGCATGAGAGAATTTTCCAAGGATTCAAGCAACAATAAGGTCCAGAAAAGAATGGGACATACTAAAAACAACCTATCAAGGTATGACAAAGGTGAAAAGAACAAAGCTACAAATGCTAAGAAGAGATTTTGAAACAATATTTATGAAATAAAATGATAATGTAGACTCTTTCTTTACTCAAATTATTGGACCGGTGAACCAAATTGGATCTCATGGTGAGAATCTAGAAGATGTCAGAGTTGTTGAGAAGATATTAAGGAGTTTACCCACAAGATTTGATACAATTTTTGTAACCATAGAGGAAACAAAGGACCTCACATAGCTTTTAGTTGATGAGCTACTTGCATCACTCATCTCTCATGAACATAGGCTAAGCAGATCAACAAACATGTCATTGGAGAATGCTTTCAAATCACAAGCTTCAATCAACCAAGGAAGAGGCAGAGGAAGAGGAATAAATTTTTACAGAGGTGGAAGAAGCAATCCTTCAAGCACAAATGGAAGAGGCAGCAGCCAAAACTCAGACTCAAGTACATCTAAAAATCAGCCTCAAGGTCAAAGGTATGAGAAGTCTCAAATCCAATGTCACTACTATAAAATTTTTGGGCATTACATGAATGAGTGTAGAAAGAAACAATATGATTTCAATAGGAAAAATTCAAATTGTACAAAAGAAAGTCAAGACCAAAAATCAGAAAAGAGTACAATGTTTTTGGCGTGTAATGTAGCACAAGAAAATGAAAAAGACGCGTGGTTTCTAGATTCAGGTTGTAGTAATCAGATGATAGGAAATTTAGAAATGTTTTCAAGTTTAGATGAAAATGTAAAGTTTGATGTCACACTAGGAAATGACAACAAAGTGTCAGTTAAAGGAAAAGCAAATGTCAACATTCTAACTAAACAAGGGGAGAAAAAGTATATTTCTGATGTGTATTTTGTGCCTGGGCTAAAACACAATTTAATGAGTGTTGGTCAATTTTTTCAAAAAGGATACAGAGTAACTTTAAAAAAATGGTTTGTGCACAATTTTAGACAAATATCCTAGCAACTAGCTCATTTCTAAGGTTAATATGACAAATAACAAAATATTTCCTTTGAAGATCAGGCCAGATTTGAATAAAAAATATGCACAAGCACAAGAAACCACAACTATTATGCAAACTCTTTTTCAAGTAGAAGTAAAAGATGAAAACTGGTTATGGCACTTGAGATTTGGGCATCTTAATTTTGGGGGTTTAAATTTGCTTCATAGAAAAACCTAAAAGAGTGTGTGAAGGATGCATTTTAGGAAAGCAACATAGAGAAGCATTTCTAGCAAGAAATTCAAGTCTAGAGCAAAAGCCCCTTTGGAGATTGTACACTCAGATTTGTGTGGTCCTATGCAAACACCCTCAATTGGTGGAAGTTTTTATTTTCTAACTTTTATTGATGACTATTCAAGGAAAACATGACTTTACTTTCTAAAGCATAAGAATGAAGTGTTTAATCTCTTCCGTTAAATCAAGTCTCTTGTTAAAAAGAAAATTCGGTATTACATTAAAGCTTTGAGGACGAATAGAGGAGGTGAAGATATTTGAAAAGAGTTTTTAAATTTCTGCAAAGATCATGGGATTCAAAAATAGTTCACAACTAGATACACACCTCAACAAAGGGTATGTGCAGGATCATCATGGAAAAATAGGCCCTTAAGTGGCAATAGAAATTCAGAAAATCAAAGTTAGACAACTTGATGTAAAAATTTGAATAAGTTATCTATATTATTTCAAAAATATGTAAGGGGTATGTGTAGGATCATGATGGGCCAAAAAGTGATGATATGTAAGCCATATGATGGCCCATGTGGCTGACGACGTTTTTTTTACCCAAAATTGATGAAACGAAAAGGGTTTTTAGAGGATATTTTCAGCTTTTCACCAATATAAATTATGCTTTACTTTGAATTTAATAAGTAATTATTATTCATTTTCTATTAGAATTATGAATAAATTCCTAATTGATAGGTTGATTGAAAAACATTTATAACTTTCAAACGGTATCACATTTTTTGAATCCAAAACATGCGTCACATTCTATGCTTTGCATACTATAGGATTAAAAAAAAAAAAATTGAATTTCAAGAATTTTTAACCGAGTTAAGGTGGTTAGACAGACGAGCTTTTATATTTTTTTAAATTTGTAATAAAAAAATCATAATTAATTATTTAACTGGAAAAAAATTATAAACAAATATGCATCACATTGGGACATGAGTCCTCTACTTATATCTAAAATCTTATAAAAAAATATTATTATTTTATTGTGGTTAGGGTGGTCAGATAGACACCTACTTCTTATTTTTACCCTGAAATTTAAATACTACTACATTGAAATTTCAAATTTTCACCAAATAGATTTTTTTTTTTAAATAAAGGTCTAATAGTTTAGAAACTACATTCAATTTGCTATAGATTCTATGTTTACATTTTTTTGAAATAATATAGATAACTTATTCAAATTTTTACGTCAAGTTGTCTAACTCTAATTTTTTGTCCTTTAATTGCCACTTAAGGGCCCGTTTTTTCCATGATGATCCTGCACATACCCTAAGAATATAATCTATAGAAAGTTGAATATAGTTTTTAAACTACTAGGTTTTTTTTTTTTTAAATCTATTTTTTGAAAATTTGAAATTTCAATGCAGTAGTACTTAAGTTTCAGGGAAAAAATAAGAAGTAGGTGTTTGTATGACCACCCTAACAACAATAAAATGATAATATTTTTTTATAAGATTTTAGATATAAGTAGAGGACTCATGTCCCAATGTGATGGATATTTTTTTGTAATATTTTTCCAAGTAAATAATTAATTATGAATTTTTAATTACAATATTTAAAAAAATTAAAAACTCGCATGTCTAACCATCTTAACTTGGTCAAAACTTCATGAAATTTAATTTCTTTCTTAATCCTATAGTATGTGAAGTATAGAATGTGACGCATGTTTCGGATTCAAAAAATGTGATACCATATGAAAGCTATAGATGTTTTTCAATTAGCCTATCAATCAGGACTTTAGTCATAATTCAAATAGAAAATGAATAATAATAATTTATTAAATTCAAAGTAAAGCATAATTTATATTGGTGGAAAGTCAAGAATCTCCTTTAAAAACCCTTTTCATTTCATCAATTTTGGGTACAAAAATAGTCATCGGCCACATGGGTCATCATATCACTTACATATCACCACTTTTTGGTCCATCATGATCCTACACATATCCCAAAATAGGGTAGCTGAAAGAAAAAATAAAAAAATCATGGAAATGGCTAGAAGCATGTTGAAAGCCAAACATTTTTCAAATGAATATTGGGTTGAAGCCATCTCATGTGAAACATATATAATGAACATGTATCCAACAAAAAGTGTTATGAATATGGTTCCTGAAGAAGCATGGACTAGAAGAAAACATAATGTTTCACATATGATATTTTCTAGTTGTGTGGCATATGCACATGTGCCTGATGAACTAAGACGAAAGTTAGATAACAAAGGAGAAAAATGAATATTTGTTGGATATAGCGATGAATCTAAGGCTTACAAACTTTATAATCCGACAACCAAGAAAGTCATAATCAACAAAGATGTATAGTTTTCTCAAGATGAAGCATGGGATGGAAGTGTTGGAAAAATAGTCAATATATCAACAAGCATATCTCAACAAGAAAATGAAGTTTCTATACCAGAAAATATTCCTACTAATGTGAATCCTTCCATGCCCATTCAAGCTCAACCAAGTGGTCCACAAGTGACGCCATCATCAAATGCAAGAACAACAGCAAGAGGATAGCAGACGCCATCTACAACAATAATTTCTGGCTTGGACCATCAAGTCCACATTCAACAAGTTCAAGTGATTTATCAAATCCTACATTGGCAAGCATGAGAAGTAAAAAAATCAAAAGTATAAGAGACATTTATGAACAAAATGAAGGTGAAAATAATTCTGACCAGATTTCTGTTTTTTTTTATTCACAATTAGATGATCTAGTTCACTTTGAGGATGCAATTAAAGATGACAAATGGATATGTTCTATAGATGAATAAATTGATGCAATTGAAAAGAATCAAACAGGGGAGTTGGTGAGTCTTCCAAAAGACAAGGATATAATAGGAGTTAAATGGGTTTACAAAACCAAATTAAATTCAAATGGTGATGTGCAAAATCATAAAGAAAGATAAGTGGAAAAGGGTTATTCACAACAAGGGTATGTGCAGGATCATCATGGAAAAAAATAGGCCCTTAAGTGGCAAAGAAAATTCAAAAAATCAGAGTTAGGAAACATGACATAGATATTTGAATAAGTTATCTATATTATTTCAAAAATATGTAAGAATAGAATTTGTAGCAAATTGAATGTAGTTTCTAAACTACTAGGTTTATTTAATAAATAAATAAATCTATTTGGTTAAAATTTGAAATTTCAATGCAGTAGTACTTAAATTTTAGGGAGAAAATAAGAAGTAGGTGTCTGTCTGACCACCCTAACCATAATAAAATGATAATATTTTTTATAATATTTTAGATATAAGTAGAGGACTCATGTCCTGATGTGATCCATATTTTTTTGTAATTTTTTTCCAAGTAAATATTAATTATGATTTTTTTATTACAACTTTTAAAAAATTAAAAAAATTGTATGTCTAACCACCTTAACTTGGTCAAAACTTCACGAAATTCAATTCCTTTTTTTTAATCCTATACTATGCAAAGCATAGAATGTGACACATGTTTCAGATTCAAATAGTATGATATCCTTTCAAAGATATAGATGTTTTTCAATCATCCTATCAATCAGGACTTTAATCGTAATTTAAATAGAAAATAAATAATAATAATTTATTAAATTCAAAGTATATCATAATTTATATTGGTGGAAAGCTGAGAATCTCCTCTAAAAACCCTTTTCGTTTCATCAATTTTGGGTAAAAAAAGTCATCTACCACATGTGCCATCATCACTTACATATCACCACTTTTTGGCCCATCTTGATCCTAAACATACCCGCAACCCATAATTGATTATAATGAAAATTTTGCACCTGTAGCACATATTGACACAGTAAGGATGATACTTGCCATAACAACACAAAAAAAAATGGTTAGTTCATCAAATGAATGTGAAATCAACATTTTTAAATGGATATCTTGAAGAAGTTTATGTGGAACAACCACCTAGGTATGAGATTTTGGGTGAAGAAGACAAAGTTTACAAGATGAAGAAAGAACTGTATAGTCTCAAGCAAGCCCCAAGAGATTGGTACAACATAATAGATACATATCTTTTAAAAAATAGCTTCAATAGGGTGCAATGGTGAACCTAAATTGTATACCAAGATGAATGAAATAGGTGAAATTTTGATTGTATGTCTGTATGTTGATGATTTGATTTTCACGGGTGATTTATCAATGGATCTGTTCAAAGGAGCTATGAAGAATGAATTTGAGATGATTGATTTGGGTTTAATGAAGCATTTTCTAGGCATTTAAGTGAACCAAAATAAAAATAGTATTTACATGTCTCAGACAAAGTATGCAAATGACATTTTGAAAAAGGTTTCATATGCTGAATTGCAAATTTGCACCCACTCCAATTGTCACAGGTTTGAAGTTAAGTAGCAATGAAAAAGGTTCAAATGTGGATTCAAATTTGTATAAGAGACTTGTTGGTAGTGTCATGTACCTAACAACCACAAGGTCAAACATAATGTATGTTGTAAGTTTAATTTCCAAATTCAAGGAGATTCCAAAAGATACACACTAGAAAGTTGGAAAAAGAATTTTAAGATATATAAGTGGAACAAATAATTATGGCATTCAGTATTCAAGTTCAGAGGATTTCAAGCTGATTGGGTATATTGATAGTGACTGTGCTAGAAGTTTTGATGATAGAAAAAGCACGTCAAGTTATGTTTTTCACTTTGGCACTAGTATAGTTTCATGGGCTTCAAAGAAACAACCTATAGTCACTCTTTCATCAGTAGAAGTAGAGTATGTAGCAGAAACAAGTGCACCTTTCCAAGCAGTGAGAAAAGTGCTGAAAGAGCTAAAGAATGAACAAGTGGATGCAACACATATATTTTGTGACAATAACTCAGCAATAGCACTGTTAAAGAATCCATTTTTTCACAAAAGGAGAAAACACATTGATATCGGATGTCACTTCATTTGAGAGTTAATCAACAATGGTGAAATATTCCTAGAGTTTTGTAGGTCTAAAGATCAATGTGCAGATATTTCACAAAGGAACTTGGAAAAGATAACTTCATCTTTCAGAGAGACCGTCTGGGCATCGTTAACTGTAGTAGTTGTAATTAAGGAGGAGTGTTGGAAATAATTCCAACTGTGCGTGTCTTCATGTTCTCGTAATACCGCGACCCCTTCTCTAGTGTTCCACGGTAGTGCGGTGACCATTGCAGTCCCATAGAATCTTCTCTAGCCATGTGCAGTAGTGTGGTGACCACCACACAACCATAACTCCTTTTCCTATCTCGTAAGGTGGTGCAGTGACCCCACGGTCCCGCAAGGTGTTTAGTCTTTACTGGCAGTAGAGTGATGAATGTAGTTTTTAATGAAGTTTTTTGTTAATGACAATCTGACTCTCATTTATTTTGTAAAGGAAAGCTTTAATGTGATTCGATGGAGAAATCTAGGCATATCTCAAAAAAGATTATTATTGTTTTTAATGACATTTATTTCACCTCTTTTTTGGTGAATTTTTGCCATGTTGTTGAAGTTTAATATATTCACAGTGGTTTTATGTTTGTAGATAGAGAATAATCACAAGAGAAAAATAGTGAGGAATTTCTCTACAAAAGCAAGATTGCAAAACTGAGAGTAGTAGCTTTGTGTGAGATTTTTTTTTGAATGAATAGATAAGATTTCTGGGTTTATTTATGTGTGTTCAATTTTTTCTCTTTGTAATTGGATTTATTCTAAGTTGAATAGATTTAGTATTTGCATGCTCCTCTTCCTCTGGCCTTCATAATAAATATATTAAGAAAGGTCATATGAAATAGTTGTGGCCATCTTAAAGATCATTTCCTAATAATCAAACTATAAAAAGTAGGTTCTACTCGATCTCCTCCTTGTATAGACAATAATATTGAAAAGAATTCCAAGAAAAGAAATTAAAAAATAAAGGTTGAATCTATATATACCTAGAAATCACATTCTTTGGATCATAGAATATAAGTAGGCATTTTTTTTTCCCTCGCGGTAGGAGAATTATTTTTAGATAGAACAGTACCAGATTTGGCCTTGTAATTCCAAGAAAGTACAAGCATTGTGATCAAAATTTTCATTTACAAAAGAGGCAAGATCTCAAAATGGAAGACATAAAAGGAGATATTATGACTACCCCCAAGTGAAAAAAGCATTTCAGAGGCTTCTAATGAAATGGGCATACCACCATTATCAAAATTAATATAGAGAGCATCACATTTGGAAGAAGAAAAGGCGTAGATGGAAGGTGTTATTGCTATTGGGGTGGAAGGTGGGGACAGAGGCGAAGGTCTGCCATATGCTCCAGAGGGATGGAAAAATATAGAAGACAAATGGGGATGGGGGGTAGGCAGAAGAAGAAGTGCATTTGGGTATTGGGTAGACAAATTCTTGACTTTGCCTAGAATATTGCAGCAGGGCACCACTACCATTTATTTGAGTAGCAGAGTTAAGGTTAAAAATTATATGAGGGAAAATTTTCCAGAGGTGGATCTGAATTTTTTTTTGGATTCATTCCAGTGGCATGTTCCCTATTCTCCTCTGCCAACACCTCTTGAACAAGGGGTGGCCTTCCAAAATTGTTCAAAGCATAAGCTAAGAGAAGCGGTCAACATAGGCAGTGTCGAGAGGAATCCTGTTAAGAGGGCTAGCAAAGAGTTTGCTGGAGTACACAATTTTCCTAGACCGATTACCGTCGGTTGTGAAGGGAATGAAAAAGAACTTGATTTAGAAATATTGCCTTCTGATATCGAAGCCATTGTTCTTGAGAATAAGGTTACTTGGCTCTAGAGAGGCTAAAAGAGTCGCAACAAAGACAATACAACATTCTACATCCGAAATTGTTTTTTGAGAAACAAATTATCTGCAGGGATGTGGATAGCAATGAAGCTGTTGAGAAACAATAATTTTTTCGGCACAGGCTAGATGTTGCAAGCAAATTTGGGAATAGGGGCTGATGGATTTTTCATGCGGAATTTTCTCATAGTTTCTCTGCAATTTTGAACTATCATCTTGTTTTTTTTTTACAGTAACCCGATTTTTTCCTAATCAATTGATTGTTTCTAGATTATGTTCGTTGTAACAAATAATTTGAAAAAAATTATTTTACAAATTTGATAGGGGCTTTTTTTTTTCAAGAATTATATCAATTTAATGAAGGTGGCTTTGTTTGTAAAAGGTGTAAATCCAAAGTTCAAGAAAATATCATGGTTTATAATTTTTAAAATTTTATAGTCTATAATATTAATTTTGTATTTGATTAAGAGTTATTTATTTTGATAATGTATAATTTGAAGTAAAATTTAAATTCCAAGGTAGTTAAATGATAAAAATTGTCATGAAATTTTAATATGATTAGCAAGTGTGACCATCAAATTCTAAGCTTGTGTGGAAGAAATTTTCAAATGTGTAATTTTCATAACCAAATTGCTTCATAAGTTCATAACCTTTTCCATAAAGATTTTTCAATTCTTTAGGATTTTGTGGTTGTTGATATTCAATTTCGTCAAAGTTTGTCATGTAATTTTCTTGGTCTTCTAAAGTGTTTGAGATGGATTCTTTCAAAGGATCTTTCGAATTTTGTGTTAACATTACTATTTTTTATTTTTCATGCTTCTTTATTATGATCTTCGGTTTCCCACCAAAGTTAGGTGTGAAATCCAAGGAACCCCAATCATCGTTTAATAGCTTCATGACCTGCTCAATGTGTATTTCTTTGTCTTTTTGTTCCACATGTTCCACTTGTGTAGTTCGTGTTAATTTTTTCAAAGGATTCTCTTTACCTTTCTCAATGTTCAAACAATTGTATGGTTTAGGATCGGCTTCGGTTGTATAAAATTTGTTGTTGTAGACATATTTCATGATACGATGAAGGGTAGAGGATACAAGATGCATCTCATGATTCCATGGTCTGCTTAAAAGAAGATTGTATGAAATATCATTAGGCATAACATGGATCAAGGTTTGCAATGTAACTTTATCAACGTTCATAGGTAATGTGATCACTCCAAGCAATTTATTTCACAAATTATCAAATCCTTTAATAGATAAAGAGTTAGGTTGAATTTTTGATTTATCAACACCAAGTTTATCCAAAAGATTGACACTACACACATTAAGGGAAGAGCCATTGTCAATAAGGATTAAATTTATCCCTATGGTATTATATTGAGCTATGATCATGAAAGCATCATATTGTTTTTGAACTTCCAAAGTAGGGAGCTCACTTTGGTGAAAAAGAATGTCAAAATTTATTCTTTGAATCATGGTTACTATGCCATTTGGATTTGCACTAGAGGAAACCACAACTTGTTGCAAGGCTGTTTGAAACATAGTGTGATAATTAGGTGAATTTTGAATCAGGTCCCAGAGGGATATCCTTGCAAGAGTATTATTAATTTGTTCAACAAGATCATACCCCTTTCCACTTTGTGAAGGCAAACGAGAGGCGCTAGGCAAGATAGGATTAGGCAATGGGGGAATGTTGAAGGTGTTTGTCTTGGTTATGGATTTTTCCTAGTGTTGTATATGTATGAGAAATGGTATTGTAACTCAATTGCTATGAAACATTGTTCTTAGGTGGTTCGAGGATAAGGATGAGTTGTTTTTGAACTTGTGGTTTGTGAGAGGGTGGATAAATGATAAGTTTAGGCTTGGGAGAGTACTCCAAGGGATATCTAATGTGCATAACCTCAAAAGAAATTTCATGATGTCTTAGTGAAGGGGATTCTAATTTCACCTCATCATCTTCATCTAAGGAACTTCTGTTATCAATGTTCTCATTTTCTTGCATCATGGTATCTTCCCTAGTAGGAGAGTTTTTAGGAAGACTACAAACCAAGTGTTCTTGACATTCAAGGATTGGTTCTTCCAAAATGACTTCATCGCAATTAGGGGAATGATAAATGTTTTCTATAGAGGGGGAGAGGAAAATAGTATTCTTGTGACTCTCATAGCTTTGATCTTCTAACACTGAAATATCTTCTCCACAACTAGGAGAGATATTAGGAGAAGGATAGATGTGATCATCCTAATTCCCGATGATCTCATTCTTGTTTTCTAGGGTCTCATTCTTTGTTGCCATAACATATACCCTATTAGGAAATATTATAGGGGAGATGCAAAAAAAAGGTTCATCACTCTCTATTTTTATTCTGTGTTAAGTAACTTCATCACTAATAGGGAAAGCAACAAGACGAGGAATACTAAGGTTTTCATGATTATGAATAGTTGAATGGTTTTTTTTAAATAGGTCTTTCCAAATGTTAGGGACATTAGGAAGGAGAGAGATAAGATTATCAATTTCAAACCACATGTTCTCCTGAAAAATGTGATTTTCATGATCGTTCATGATTGTAGCCTCTTTTACTAAAGCCTTCATGCAATTGGGGGAGGTGTTGAGAGCTAGGTTTGGGGTAATCAAAGTGGTGGTGTTGATCTCATCTTCTTGTTTTCTAATGTCTTCCAGAGGGGGAGGAGGATAGGGACAATCATGAATCTTAATGCTTGTACCTTCTCTCACCAAGATACCTTCATCACTAATAGGAGAGGTATAGGGAGAAAAACAAGTATGATTGTTGTGATTGTCTACACTACCTTCCTCACCAATGGGAAATGCAATATTAAGGATTGTGTCAATGGTTTGATCTACTTCCTATAACATGTTCTCATAACTATGAAATATAGTAGAAGGATGACTAACATGTTTCTTAATGAAATCATTGTTATATTCTAAATTTAACTCATAAGAGGGGATGTTGTATTTATGCAAGCCATTTTTAACCATATCAAAGCCAAATTTCTTGAAAGAAAACATGCTATCATGGAAAAGTAAAGAAAGTGCAATGCAATGAATTAAAGTGAAATGCAATTTTCAGATTTGAACCAAGGTAATTTTCTAATTACACTATGCAAAAATTTGGAATTAAGCAATGCATGAAATGAAGCACTTTAAACTAGATTTATTGAAATGCATGTAATAGAAAGTCAACTCATTGAAACAGATAACCAATGACAACAAACATAAATTCACAAAACAAAATTTAAACTCTAGAAATTGCAGCTTCAAACTTAACAAGGACTAAGACACCAGCAAGGGATTCTTGGCCCTACTGAATGAATTCAAATGGAGGGCCTAGAAAGTGAAGTAGAAAGCACACACCTCAGACAAGATTTTGAGCCAAAAATCCAAAGAGGGACTAAGATGCTAGGAAGGGATTATTTTTACTAGTGGAAGTTTTTTATAGAAAAACAAAAAATTCTGAGTTGTTAACAGTGTTCCTAGGTTGCCTACCCAGGGACCTGATGTTTGGAAATATAAATTTGTGCAAATAAATGCAAGAAAAAGTAACTAGTGACAAACAATTGCATGTAAAAGTGAATGCAATTTTTTCAATTTTGAATGTAATAGTAATATTCCTAAATGCAAGTAAGATGATAAAAAATGAACGTTTCAATTTTTGAATTAGGTAAAATGATGCAAGAAAGCAAAAATTCAACCTATATGCACTTTCACTTATGCAAATATGATAAATCCTAGATGCAATTTCGCTAAATATGAGAAACACGAGATGCAATTTCATTAATGTAAGATGCAATGCAAGATTGAATGCAACCTATATCTAGGACTTTAATAAACTCCAAATCATAAAATGAATGCTCAAAAAGGACGATTTCACCAAAATGAACCATAGAAAAATGAGGTGAGAGAATGCCCACTTATGTCACAAAAAAGTGTAGTCATCTCACCTTACTAGCATAAATACATTAGATCCCGCTCGACACGCATGATTCAGCTACTTTAGTGTGATTTTGAAGCAATTTCATCCTCTCACTAAAGTGGGGGCTAAATGTGTCACCAAAAAGTGTAGTTATTGACACTTTTTCACTCATTTTGGCCTTTTCACTTGGATTTTGGCCTTGTTTTGCCTTGATTCAGTCTTGAAAGCTTTCAAATCAATAAAAATCTAATAGTGTTTTACTAAGGTGTTGTGAAGTGTTGTAACACATCTTCTCACTTTAAAAATAACCTTTCAACACAATTCACCTAAACAACCCCCTTTTACCCCTTTCCAAGCCTTGTGTCAAGGTGTTGTAAGAAATTTTCACACTTTCCTAGGCTTATCATCAACCAATTAACCCTTTTCTTATGTTAATTTGTCCCCTTAATGTAATTTTAGTCCTGACCTAAGTGTGTTTCGGGAGGCAAGTCTAATAAAAATAATTAATCACCATTTTATTCCCGACCACCACTTGAATTTTCCCAAGTGGACTAGGTCACCAACTTGGGCGACCTAGTCCCTTTTGGCTTAAAATTCAAAACTAAAATAATTTTCTAATGGGAATTTTCCTCCAAAACCCTAGTGTCAGCCTATCATGCGACATTTTCAGGAAATTAGGGCATATCTTGTATAAATAAGGGTTTTCTTCTTTGTTTTTCTTCTCGTACTCTCTTGCTTCCCTCTCTAAGCTCATTTTTACATCTTCACAAGCACTCTTGTACTCAAGCTTCTCAAGCAACCACCAAAGCACAAGGCACTTCAAGCAACCTCCATTGGATTTGGTTCTTGCATGTTGCATACTTCAACAACTAAAGGTTTGGTGAGTGTTTGCATTGTTCATCATTCAATCATATTTCCTTTCCTTGTTTCTCTTTTTTGTTTAGTTTCCATCAAAGGGGATTGACTAAGACAAACCCCTATTCTCTAACCCTAACCCTTTCCTTCTCTTTGCATGTGTGTTTTTTAAATTTTTGTATGCAGGTTCTTGGAGACCTCTTTCAGCCCATTTTATACAGAATCTGAACTAGACACCTGTCAGGATCCAAAGTGTAGAATGAAGGCTCCAATCTTCACTTCTAGATTCTTAGAAATTCAGAAGTGGACTAGGTCACCAACAATGGAAACCTAGTCCTTATGAACCTATTTTTCAGGGATTTTGACATTTCTAGATGCCCTTTTGGTAGAAAACC
The DNA here is from genome assembly GCA_007115665.2 of Sequoiadendron giganteum. Taxonomy (NCBI): domain Eukaryota; kingdom Viridiplantae; phylum Streptophyta; class Pinopsida; order Cupressales; family Cupressaceae; genus Sequoiadendron; species Sequoiadendron giganteum. Next base: position 15,013,155 of record CM021100.1, read on the forward strand.
ACTCCGAAATATTTTCTCGATAGAAGGACTAGGTTGCCCATTCTGGTGTAAGTGTCCTTGTGAAGACTCCCAATAGATTCCAAAACATTCCATAGCTCATCATCTACAACCTTCAATACCCAAGTGCACCACTTATGTTATTTCCAGTTTCTTTCCAATTTACATACATTTAGGTCATTTAATTTACATTGCATGTAGTTTACATTTACATTACTTTACATTTCATAGTTAGTTTAGATTCATTACTTTACAACATTTAAACGCATTTCATCACACACACACAACCCTACATAACCCCTATCTTTGAATGAAATAAAAAAAAAGATAATATCACTAGGTGGAAGAGTCTCATTCCTCCAAACCAAGTTCTCCTAGGTGAAAATCCCTAAGGGTCTAGTAAGGGGAATCCTCTTTCCCTTGTTAGCATATACATTCTTTTTGGTGGCTCACCACCTATTTCTCTAGGTCATTCAATAATTTCCTAAAAATCCTAATTGGATTGACTATCAACCTCATAAGGTGAGTCATTTCTCAATTAGGAGGACCTAGGAAGGGGGTTCTTTCAACTTTTAGGGGTTCACCACCAAGCAAATGCTTGGAAAAGACAAATAAGCATTCAACCTACAAAACCTAGTTATGCAGGCTAAATGAGGGATGCAAATGATGAAATTATGTAACAACAAGATAGGATGTGTGTACCTAGGAAGTCTAGAGATGTGATGAGGATTTTGTACATGCAAAGAAGTTGTCCAAATATGCCAGGGAGGAAAAAAACGCCCTTATTGTTGTCTTAGTTCCACTACTATTTTTCAAGGCAAATGCAAAATATTCAGATCTCGGAATAGAATCTCAAAGAATCTCTGAAAAATATCCCTGGGAGGACTAAGACACCCTAGGTGGTGTATTAGTCTCGTTCTAAATTTCTAAAAACTCTAAATGTGATCTTGAGCTCCAAGGTCTACACTTGCTTCCTCTTAGATCTCAGGTTTTGAAGCTTACAAATTTGACTTGTAGGTGAGTTTCTATGAATATGACAACTTTGTAATGCAAATTTTCAACTTTTAAATATTTCACTCCAAATGATCTTCAAGTCTTCAACTTGAATCTGTAATCACAAGCATGCAAGATAGGAAAAACTTGTTGATTGTTAGTAAATGGGGGTTTGCCTTGGTCAAACCCCTTGTTGGTAATTAAACCTTGAAATAAAATGGAATAATGGAGGGAAATGATGAATGAAAAACATGTAATTTTAGAACTCACCAAATCCTTGGGGTATGTGCAGGATCATCATGGAATAAACATGCCCTTAACTGACGATGAAAATTCAAAAAATTAGAGTTTGGAAACTTGACATAAAAATCTGAATAAGTTATCTATATTATTTCAAAAATATGTAACAATAGAATCTGTGGAAAATTGGATGTAGTTTCTAAACTACTAGGTTTATTTAAAAAAATAAAAAATCTATTTGGTGAAAAATTGAAATTTCAATGCAGTAGTACTTAAATTCCAGGGAAAAAATAAGAAGTAGGTGTCTGTCTAACCACCCTAACCATAATAAAATGATAATATTTTTTTATAATATTTTAGATATAACTAGAGGACTCATGTACCAATGTGATGCATTTTATGATTTTTTTAGTACAACTTTTAAAAAATATAAAAACTTGTATGTTTAACCACCTTAACTTGGTTAAAAATTCTTGAAATTCAATTTTTCTTTTTTTAATCCTATAGTATGTGAAGCATACAATGTGACACATGTTTCAGATTCAAAAAATGTGATATTGTTTGAAAGTTGTAGATGTTTTCCAACCAGCCTATCAATTAGGACTTCAGTCGTAATTCAAATAGAAAATGAATAATAATAATTTATTAAATTCAAAGTAAAGCATAATTTATATTGGTGGAAAGCTGTGAATATCCTTTAAAAATCCTTTTCGTTTCATCAAATTTGGGTAAAAATAAAGTCGTCAGCCACATGGGCCATCATATCACTTACATATCGCCACTTTTTGGCCCATAATGATCCTACACATACCCCTTGTTGTAAAGTCTACAAACTTGTGTGAGGTGGCTAGCTTGAATGTAGATCCTGGATCAATGGAATGTTTTGATAGATCTTGCTTGAATTGCTTTCTTGAATCAAAACCCTACATCAAAAATTTTAGCACAAAAACACATATGATGCAAGAATCTCCTTTTATATGATGCTTGAATCTTGATGATGGCTCCAAAATGCTTGAATAATATCTCTTGAATGATCTTGTGAACTCAATTATGGTATGATTAATGCTCTCACAAAAGACTTGTTATGAAAATGAGTGAATGAACATTGTATTTATACTTATCTATGCTTAATATCTCGAAATTACATCACACCAAGCCACCATAGGAAAACATTAATTAAAGGAGGCTAGATCCTGCCTAAATTTGACCTTAATCTTGGGGCACATAATCCAAAAAGGGACATTTGGAGGTGTATTCAAAATCAAGGTCCCAAGACCTTTGGAGGACTAAGATTCCCTAGGTAGCATTTTAGTCCTGACCCAAAAATTAGGGACACATAGACAAAATCATTAAATGATCATTTTCCCTTTGATGATTGTCAGGATTAGCTAGAAAAATATGTAGTTTATTAGGCTTATGGATGCAAAATAGGACCAATTCAAATATAAATAAGGATAAATAAAGCAATGCAAACCCAAACAAGTGTGAAAATGCAAGGTTATGCATTTTCCTACACTACATTTAGCCCCCACTTTAGTGAGAGGATGAACTTGCTTCAAACTCACACTAAAGTAGCCAACCACACAATCAAGAGGGGTTCAAATGTACAAATTCTATTAAGATAGGATGATAATTACCAAGAGGTATGATCAATCCCTTGGGACCCAGATCCTATTGCAAACCAACATAGGAATGAAGGAACATGCTTAAGATGATATATGAAGCCATAATCAGACCACAAACATACACTAGATCAAAGACAAGAAAAAGGAATAATGTAATTGTGGACATCAAAATCTGTAAATGGCTAAAATTCTAACATACACCATTAGTATGATTAGTATTTCAAAACAAAGAAAATATTCAACATCCATATGAGATAATCCAACATGTTTTAAAATGTAGTCCAATAACAAGATAACTAAAAAATATAAAGAAAAAAATGAAGCATACCTATCCCATATTGGATTGGTGCCACTTTGTTGTGTAGAAAGCAACCCTTTCCCAATCCCTGATAAGCAAGAATGCCAAAATGATAGTGATAATGCAAATGCATGAGATTGTGCATCAATTTGTGTTGTTGTCAAATTGTGTTGTAGCAAGTTGTGGAGTTGTGTTGTAGAAATGCTTTGCATTTATAGATTCAAGTTTGGAAGATTGAGAGATTTAGATGAATGTGGGATCATTCATGAGCCAATGACAAGATGCCACTTGTCAAGATGTGAGAGGATGAGAGTTGTGCACATTTTGGTCAATGTGCCAATTTGAAATTTGAATTTAGCATTAAATGCATATGGTTGAGAGGTTTGGGGGGAAATTTTTTTGGACAAAAAAGTCAAAAAAAGGGAGTTAATGAGGGAATATTCCTTGGGAATATGCTTTGTGATGAAAATAGAGGTTTTAATAAATCAAAATAAATGATTTATTGTGCAAGTGGAAAAAGCTAGAGGATGGGACATGGGTTTAGATTAAATTGATCAGGATTGGATTCACTTAATGAGGGATTAGGTGATTGTGACATTTTGACTTAGACTTGTGGGTTAAAATAAATCAGAATGAGAGGAGATAATGATCATTAGTCATTGAATTAAATCAAGAAACTTTAGGAGATAATCAAATAAAAATGATTTATTTAATTAAAGAGATAACCTTAGTGAATTAATTCAATTGATTTATTTAATTAATAGATGAAATAATGTTAATTGAAGCATGATTAGATGCATGAGTCAATTTTGCATGTCTACATTTTTCCCCTCTTTGAAGCAATGTACTTGTTCCAATGGTTCAAAGAATGATGCGCTGACATCAAAATTAAAAAAAAATCTGATTTTTTCAGATGCCCCAGTGGAAATCTGATTTTAAGCTGATGTTGAATCACCTGGTATTGCTAACATTGATGCTTCTATCATAATGTTCCATCAATATCCTTCTTGAAGAAGTTTCCTTGCCAAGATACGCACACTTGAAAGTAACTTTTGAGATTCCTGATCTGCTTTGATGATCTCAGAGTTAACTTCATCTTTGTGCGCACATTGTGATAAAATGCCTTCTAAATCCTTATGATGAATTTTCGTTGCCAACACATGGTCAATGTGATAATTGGATATCATGCGTGGAGGAATAGATGGAGTGTGTTTAAGAATAGAAGATGGATTGGTTGACAGTTTGGAACCTTTGACTCTCCAAACTTGGGAAGACGAGCAATAATGGGTGGATATGGAAGTGTGCATGGAATTAGGACCAACAACTTGATATACCTTGTACGTCACATGAGAAGCTCACTCTTGATTTTGTGGACATCTTTGATGGATACTTGCCCCTTCTTTATTTTTCCCCATAGTTTCTTTGACTAATGGAGTTTGATGGGGATAATCATTTTTTGTATTCATTGGTATCCACTTGTATTTGATTTTTCTGATATGCTTCACTACTTCTTTTTCTTTGATGACATTTTTCATGCTTTGATTCAAATATTTCTTTTGATGTTGGTCCCAATTCGTGGATGGGGTGATGGGTGGATGAAGATTCATGATGTGCCAGGTTGTAGTATTGGTATTAGTTTCGTCATAAGGATTCTTTGTGCTCCCTATGTTGATGTTTTCTTGAGACAAAGTTGCCCCCAATTTTATACAGGTATCATTGATGTGTTTATATCCCTTGATTGTTGAGTAACCAAGGCCTTGATACTTAGGATTTCCAGTAATGTGCACTAGTTCTAGGATACCCTGTTCATGTAGGTCTAATCCTTTACCTTGATAATTCATTTGCTCAAAATTATTATTTGCAACAGGATATGATTTATCTTGGAAACAAGGTGCTAATCCTTCTCTACTCTGTGGCAAATCTTGAAAAGTGACAAATTCTTTATTGATGAGATAGCTTTCCCTAAGAAAGGTAAGTGATAGCATCCTCCATATGTGGGATGAATTCCTTATTGATATCTTTGGCTTGATGTAATGCTTCTTCAAGAAGTGTTGATGATTCATTGTCCACATAAAAGTCTTTCTCATGATTCATTTCACAGGATGTTTCATGAATTTTGTAGGATCCTTCTTCACGATCTATTTCTGCTATGTCTCCACATGATGTTTCTGATTCACAACTTCCGTAGAAGCCTTCTTCATGATTTTTTTCTACTATGTCTCCACAAGATGTTTTTGATTCACAAATTTTGTAGAAGCCTTCTTCATGATTTTATTATGCTATGTCTCCAAATTTTTCTACATCTTGGTCGTGTGTACAAATGTTAAGAGTAGGAGAATCTTGTTCCTTGGTAATGATGTCAAGAGTATAAGACTCTTGTTTTGAATGAAGATCATCTACGTGTCCATTCAAAGAAAGCATCTGATGGGAAGATGGAGGAATATGTGCTATATGGATAGGATCATCATTTGTGACATGCTGTATAGATATAAGAGTGCCCTTTAGATCATTGTAGTATCTATGAGATACAAATTCTTGATCTTGATTAATTTTGGAATTTCTTTCGACATGCTTTGGATCAAGTTCTTGGCATGGGTCAATTTTGAAGGATGGATTGCTTACAAAGGGTTCTTGGGTATCGTCCTTAGGCATGGGAAGTGACTTAATATTCTCTTGAGATTTCAATGGATTTGGATCAAATGTTGAGCTAGGGACTCCTTCAATATCTGTAACCATGAGATCAAAGGATGTCAATATGTCTTGGGAAGGACCATTTCTAGACCTCGATGAAAGATGTTGATCACGCTTTGGAATAAATTCTTGAGATATGTTCTCTAACTCATTAGGTGATGTAGAGATATTTTCAACATGATCATTGGTCGACGGATAGTGGATTATGTCAATGGGGTAAAACAATTCCAACACTCCTTGAAATAGATCACTAAAAAGTGGCTCTTGATGTATGGTGAGTTGATCATCAAATGGGGTAGATATATCTTCACAATGTTCATTAATGGATTGATTTTGATCATTGTTTTCAACAATTGTGGTGGGGGGGTTTTTAATGCTTTCGCTAGTGGTTGAACTCTGATTATTGTCCCCAATAGCTATTAGCTTTTGATAAATCATATCTTGGATGATATTTTTGAGTCAAATACAATCTGATGTCGTGTATCCCTTTGTTTGGTGAAAATAACAAAGATGCTTCTCATTATACCCTAGTGGTTTCACCATGAGCTCTTGATAATTCACATAAATGGGGATTTTAATGAGATTTTCTTGTATTAGTCATTGCAAGATAGACTCAATTGGTTTTCCAAGTGGTGTGTTATTTTGTATGTTACCTTGTGGGATTCATACTTTAAATTGACCTTGTGGTGATTGATTTTGGAGATGTGGTGATTGATCTTTGAGATGTGGTGATTGAGTTTGTTGTTGATTTCATTGATCCAGATATCAAGTTTCTTGACATTGGAGATATTGTTCTTGATGTGGTTGGGGAGACAACTCAATTTTTTGATGACATGGTTCAACCAATGGAAAAGTGTATCGATTTTTGGGTGGAGATGTCTCTTGGTGATATGAATTGATGAGTTTCTTGAGTGTAGCAATTTTATTTCACAAGATTTGATCTTGAAATTCTTGACTTGGTTGTCTTGCTTGTTGAGCAAGTACATTTGGAATGCATCCTTGTGGTGTTTGTATGGAATCATGGACGGATTGATCTTGAACAATGTTATGATTTGGTATGATGTTTAGATTTGACATTATTGGTTGATATTGAACATTGTTGTTTTTGGGAAACACATTTCTTGGATTTAGGTAACTTTGATTTTGCATGGGGCTACCTTTACTTGGATCAACACATGGATTCGTCAACATATTGCTTGGAATTTGAACAACATTGGTGAGATTTGCAAACATATCTACCCCAAAGTTTACCAAGTGTGGATTCAAAATGGTCATGTTTGGTAAAGTTGTACTTGGTATATTCCCATTTGGAATGTACAGAGTTGGTGGGATAATTTTGTTTGGAAAAATCATGCATTGAGTGTTTGGTTGATAGATTTGTAGGTTCAAACTTTTATTTAAATCTATCATAGTGAAAGGTGTTCCAAAATTTAGATTGGGCATGCTCAAATTTGTTGTACGATTGAGGTTTGGAGGAGATAATGATGCCATGTAGGGTTTTCATAAATGTGAGTTTCGATAATCAATTGGGATTGTGACACTTGGATAGTTTGGTTGACTTGGATTACTCACGATGTATGAATTGAGTTTAAATTCCATGTTCCTCTTGAGTTTTGACCTTGTTGACCTCTGAGGGATTTAGGACCAATGATGAGATGAAGGATGAAAGGGGTGACTGATATGGGTGTTTAAGATTTTAGGAACTTTGGATCAATGCTAGAATTTAGGACTTGATTTGATTTGATTTTGAATAAGGATAGTTTGACTAAGTGTGTTAAGTCAAACAAGGTGATAATGGATTGGATGATTTGACTAGGTGTGTTAAGTAAAACAAGATGATAATGAACTTATAAACCCTAGGAAGTTGTGTTATCCTAGAGTAAACTCATACATAAGAGGATAATTTGGGTAGGTGTGTTAAGCCAAAAAAGGTGATTTTGAACTTGTAAACCTTAGGAAGTTGTGTTATCCTAGAGGTAAATTCGCTCAAGAGGATTGCTAATTTGACTAAGTGTGTTAAGTCAAACAAGGTGATGTTTATTTTTCCTAAAGGTTTAGCATAAGTGAAGTTTTCAAAGTTCCCAAGAGTTTTTGGTGAGATGAGATTTGATTGATGTTTGAGATGGTGAAGTGTTTGACTTGATCCTAGATGAACTTAAGAGGATTTGTTGACTAGACCAAGATATTGAAGAACATGCTTTTCCCTGAGAGTAAATCAACTAAAAGACCAATGTTTGCATGAAAACCATATGACCCAAAAGAGACCAAGCACATGTGTGGTTCAATTGTCTATTATATTTATTAGGTTCGGTTCTTTTTACCACAAAAAATTTCTTGATTATGTTTCAAACTGAATGTCCAATGTCCTAATTTTCTTTCATCCCACAAAGTGCATTATGTGGAAATCAAGGAAATCAAGGCAAAAGGTTACCTAGTGTTGACTTTAGTGAGAAAATGGAGATATAAATTCAAATGTTTAGAAGCCTCTAAGGATAGAATCCCTATGGAAAGCAATAACACTTGAATTTTGTCAATGGTATTTGCTTCCTAAAGGGTTTTAAATTTTGATGATAGTGTTGAATGTTTGTTTTTTTTCAATGTTTTCGAGAAAGAAAATTGTTTTGATTTCAAGAACATGCACAACCCTAGGCTGAAAAGACAATATTTGTTGGGTTCCCACTTGGATAAATCTAGCTACGCATATTCAGTGCAGATGATTAGATGCTTGACCACACAGGCCCCCCCTTATAGTGCACTTGCTTCTCGGGTCAGCCAAGCATCAGTACCCATGAATCTCCCATGGCATACTTTTCATCTCTACAAAAAAATTGCATGTATATGTGGGGCGGCTTCAAAGGACATGACCTTTTGCACCAACAAATAGATAGGATTTTTCCCTTTCCTAAACAAGGGATTTTAATTCGGACTTTCCATTTGTAGGAGTTGACCCATGCGATGATAGACCATTGTTTCCCTTCTCGTTGGATCCAACCACATGATACTAGCCTTTGTTCTAGTACCCACTTTAATATCCCGGTTGGAAATACACTTGGCTTTTGTGTGTTACTAGTTGGGCCATTCCCTTGGGTGAGTACTTTTTCCCACAAGGTAGGCCCTCTAAGATAAAAAAAAGCGAGCAAACATATTCATAGTTCAATCAACCTTCATTTAGAAACAAAGGGAGAACACACACAATAGGTTTACTCACACTTGCAAGATGTTTTGTTCAATTTTAATCCCAAAATGAAATGTGGAGGTAATCGCTTTACTCAAATTAAGATCACCAAAAGGGCTTTTGATTCTCAAGATTTTCGTGAAGCATGAGAGAAGCACATACATCATTTTGATGGTATTACTTTGAGCAAAAAATTACAAAACAAAGAAACACTTGTTCATTTTAAGTCCTCAAAGAAAAAGTGAATTCTTATTATAGCCCCAAATCAAATGTGGAATTTTCCTTATTCATTTGTTAGCCCCAAATGAAATCTGGTGAGTTTTTCCTAAGATTCATTTTAAGCCCTTTGTAGCAAAAATTGAAATGGTTTTTTTTTAAAGATCCCCCAAAAGATGTGAGTTGATTTAAAAAAAAAATATAAAGCATGAAATGGAAGCTCTAAGTATTAAAAAATGCTATATCAACTTCAAATTTGATGTTCAATTTTCCAATTCCGATTTCGCTTATTTTCACTTGATTCCAATATCAACCTGTAAAACTCATCACTATCAATTACCTACATGTGATTAATGCCCAAGAAAGATAGCATCTTGTATGCTTGGTTGATTATAATGTTTACTTCTATTGTGTGTAATGCAATCAGATTTCTTGACAATAATTACTTGATAATAATACTATGATATAAAAAAATTACATGTTGACTGAATTACTCTTATAGAGGCCAAAATAGAAAACATTGGCTGCATTTACTTATCTCTGCATTTAACCCATTTAATCCAAATATGAAGATTAAGACACAAACAAGTGTAATCAAGAACCCCAATGTTTTAACGCACAAGTTAATGAAGTTAAATGGAGACCAAACCAATGTAGTGACAATCTAATACAATGATGATTTGTCTCTATTATAGGTCCAAAATAAGTTTACAAGTTGAATGTGTTGTCCACTATGCAAACAAAACACATGATCACAAGGGATAGTGAAGCTAGGTGTCCACAAGGTGAGCCCTAGGAAGTCCATATTGAATTCATACCCTCGTGACTATGATAAGGACCAAAAGAAAATGCACACTCACAAGGGATAGTGAAGCTAATTGTTCACTAGGTGAGCCCCAAGGGGACAATATCGAAGCCATAGATCCATGACTTTAATAAAGTACAAAAATAAAATGAAACAAGAAAGATGATGGTATTCTATTGTTATTGAAATTAATTATATTTTAAATTTGCACCTTTGGGATCCATCTTATTCCATTCTAGCATTAAATAATATCTTGAGGTTTGTAGTTATATTTAGACCTAGCACCAAATAAATATAGGTCAAACAAAGGTATTAGGATCTTTATTTATTTGGTGGAGATGGGTCAACTCAAACAATATTAGTATAGTGCATTGAAATTGTTGTAGGTCTTCTCTATTTTTTTTATTTCCTCCTTATGTTCACTTTACATTGTAGCACACTTATTCATGATTATTTCCTATTTTAGAGCCTTTTTCTCAATTAGGAATTCTTGCTTCACTTTATTTTTATGTATCTCCCAACTTTTCTATTTTATGATAACCCCATTAATCATTGATCTCAACCATTTTTCTAAAGGAAGAAATGATATTTCAGGTATCTATAGTTAAGTGCACTCAAACTTAGTGAATTATCTTATTTAGAGAATCATTCATATACATGTATTGAGTTAAGAGTATTTCCTTAACACTACTATGTGTAATATCTAATAATTAAAACTATTGAATGGTAGATTTTTTTCCAATTTAAACTATTTTCTTGATGGTGTAGATGTAAAGAGCATCGAGGATAAGGTAAACACATAAATTTCAACTTTTTTGTTGACAAATGAGCTTCTTAATTTTATCCATATGGTCCAAAATTTGAGATAATACAAGACTAGAAGATCATGACTTGATATGTAGGGGATTGTTCTATAGTTTATTTCTACCAAAAATTCTATTTCAAATTCTCTTATTGTTTATTTTCTTTATTTATCTCTTCACCCTATGACATCCCTTGTGAGATATGCTCTCCCTTTTTTGCCTCATATTCCTCTATTCTTACTTCTTTGGTGATATTCCCTAATACATTTGTTTGACTTATATTTCTCTCTTATCCTCCCTATGTAGTGTCATCATGTAAGTCCTTAGCCAAATCTTCCACTCTAATTATTTATGTCATAATCCAATTACTCCTTTTGACTTAACTTATTTTTCTTAGTCTCATCTTTTTCTACTATCAATTTTTTTTCTTAGATGTCCTTACCTTACCCTCTTTTTCCATGCTCACTTATAATAGGGCCTTTTTTCTTCTCTTGTAGGTGGCTATACCCTTTCTTCTTCTTTTTTCATTTGTGGTGGGGCTGTGGGAACTTTCCTCTTTGTTCGAATCTATGGAGAACTCTTTTTCTTGTTCTTCCTAACTTAACCTCTAATGGATATTAGAATCCTCAATTTTAAATGTAGAAGACTCACATTTTAGCCTATCTAAGTACCATAATTTTGTTTCTTTAAATTTCACTATTAGTAGTGAATAATTTTTTTAAATTTTTTTTTAATTTTTGAGAGTTTTAGATTTGTGTGGATGTACATTTTCTCAAATAGTTGAACTTTTTCCACTTAAATTACACTTTCTCATGTGATTTTTTTTAATTATTTTGTCTATGACCTCATCACATGTCCCACATATTTTAGCATTGATTTCCTTAGGGAGTGCTAGAAAGGCTTGGGTGTTAGCCTCTATCAATTCATAGAATGCTTCATAAGCTAACCTAGGTATCTATTGGGTTATAGTTTCTATGAATTTCATGTGTAAATAGTTAATATCTACTACAAATATGATATCTTACAAATATTTTTTTATTATATCTCAAGAAATTTTATCCCTAACTTGGATTTTTTCTTGAGTTCCTTAAAGAAATAGTTGAATTTTTTATTCTAGTATTCAACTCTTTGGAATGACTTCATGAGACATGATTTGACTTTATACAGTTATTTTATTTCCCCATGAATATCCTAGAATATTTGGCATAGTGAATTGATAAGATTGATATGTCTATAATGGCCACCATTAGATCTCATTCTACTTAATGCCATCAATTATCTATTTGTTATATTCCTTTTGTTTAGGAATTATCCTTTTTTATATATCCTTGTGACTGCATTGTAAGGAAAGTTTAAGGTGCAGAAAAAACTCTCCTAATGTCAAAACTCACAAAAGAATGCAAATATGTCTTTAAATTTTACAATTGTAGTTCATTAAGATGCACATGAAATGAATAACAGAATAGAGAAATAAAAACATACACAATTCGACACCATATTTACGTGGGAAAACCACCACACCAAAGAAAAATCACTTGTATTACAGTAATTGAATTACATACATTTTCTAGATTCAAATTTTAGATGATTAATCTCAGAGCAGCAACATTTCCCTAATCAACCTTCTCCAAAACAAATTTTGATCATACTTTGTTATGTCTTACTATTCCATTGCTCATACAACATACAGTACAAAACACTAACTACTCAAACCTTTGATCAGTTGCAATACATTGTAATTTATCCCACAACCTTGGTTGATTCATTCTCTCAACTAATAGTTCGGTTAAAATCCTTCAACTGCATTGCATATCGATGACACACCAGACCATGTCTCACCAATGCCAAAAAATTCCCATTTGACAATCAAACAATGTGCAGTCTTCTATCGCTCTATCGGTTTGACTTGGTGAAGTCTCCCCGACCAAAGACCATTGTAATGATATCTTGCCTTGGAGGGAGTCTCCAAAGCTCTTTCGATAGGTCATGTTGTATTGAAGAAGTTCCTACTTGTTCATCTCATCAGCAAGACTCACCCTGATCCCAATCCATCAAACGAAGATCTCAAGGCTGGACCAAAGTCATATTTCATGCTGATGAAGAACCATTGGAAAGACTCACATCAACCATACTCCATCGGCTAGACTTCAACCATCAGACGAAGATTTGAAGGCAAGGTTGAAGTCATACTTCACATCAATAAAGAATCATTGACAAGACTCACATCGATCATCACCTATCGGTCAAACTTCTATTGTTGGTCTGATATTCCCAAGTCTAACCAAAGACCAAAGTTACCCCAATGGAGTACTATCGGCAAGACTCTCACCAATCATCACCTGCCGATCAGACTGGCACTACTGATATGACACATACCAAAAATTGATATCACACTGACGTAGTATCTTTAGCAAGACTCTCCCAGGTCACAATGAATCAGTCAGACTGGCACTGCTAATATGATGCATACTGAAGTCCAATGTCATCCCAATTTCTTTCATTGAAAATACCAATCACTAGTCACACCGACCTGATCGAGTCCATTGTTCAGAGCTAAGTTTCTTGTCGGTAAGATAGTCGAGTTGTCTCACCGATTTTTCTCTTTCAGGAGTTTCATGTCAGAAAGTTTGAGGCACATTTCCCAACAATCTCCCACTTGACAAAGATCTTACAAAAACCTCCAGAGCATCCAAAAACTATTGAGATTCATGGGAACCAAGGCCCATCGAACTAGCACACCACCTATACTTGTTTATGCTCACTGGTTTCATCAATGCATCTGCAAAATTTTCCAGAGTATCCACTTTTTCTAAACACACCTTTCCATCCTCCACCATATCTCATACAAAGTGATACTACACATCAATATGCTTCATCCTGGCATGGAAAGTAGGATTTTTAGCCAAAAAAATAACACTCTAACTATCACAGTAAATTGTAATCTTTCCTGCATCAAACCCAATATTAGAACACAAATATTTTAACCAGATTGCTTCTTTATAGGTGTGTGTAGCTTCCATGTATTCTTCCTTTGTAGTGGACAAAGTGACTACAACTTGTCGCTTACTCATCCAAATAACTGCACCACCATTCACCATGAAAATATATCCACTGGTGGATCTTCTGTTGTGAATGTCCCCTGCCTAATCAAAATCCACGTACCCATGAATTTTGAGAGTCCTCTGTGATCCAACAAAATTTCCATGGTAACACAAAGCATATTCTGAAGTGCTCTTCAGATATCTAAACACTCTTTTCACAACATCCCAATGTGTCCTTCTTGGATTCACCATAAAACAACTAAGTACTCACATTTCTTGGGAAATGTCTAGCCTTGTATATACCATTGAATACACTAAACTTCCAACTACACTTGCATAAGGCACCCTAGTCATGTCCTCCATCTCAGTAGGATATTTTGGACAATCTTCAACATATAGCTTTGTTTTCTGCAAAACTAGAACAACTAGTTGCTTGCAATTAGTCATACAAAACCTCTCCAAAATAGTGATATACTTACTTTGGTTGAGCCAATGTTTTCTACTCTTTTTGTCCCTTGTTATTTCCATCCCCAGAATATACCTTTCTGTACCCAGATCTTTCATTTTGAATTTTGCAGACAACTGATATTTTAGATCAGAAATCATAAACTTACTATTCCCAATGAATAACATATCATCCACATACAAGGCAATAATTAAAATATGATCATTCTCAGCTTTTTAATACACACAATGATCAAATTTCAATCTTACAAATCCCAATGACAAAACAAATGTGTCAAACTTTTGGTACCACATTCTAGGAGATTGTTTTAATCCATACTAAGATTTTTTCAACTTGCAAACCAGATTTTCTTTACCTTTCTTCATAACGTTCTTTGACTAGGACATATAGATTTCTTCTTGAAGATCACCATGAAGAAATTATATCTTCACATCCATCTGCTCAATCTCCCAGTCATATTCTTTTGCAAGTGACAAAAGAAATATGATTGATGTTAGCTTTGCTACCTGAGGAAATTTTTTCCCATAATCAATTCCCTCTACCTGGGAATATCCCTTTCAAACCAACCTCTCTTTATACTTTTCAACATAGCCATCCAGACCAATTTAGTCTTTAAATACCCATTTGTAGCCCACAAGCTTTCTACCTTCAAGCAATGGAACCGGATCCCAAGTATCATTTTTCTTTAATGAGGCCATTTTTTCATTCGTGGATTCCAACCAGGAA
The DNA here is from genome assembly GCA_007115665.2 of Sequoiadendron giganteum. NCBI lineage: Eukaryota > Viridiplantae > Streptophyta > Pinopsida > Cupressales > Cupressaceae > Sequoiadendron > Sequoiadendron giganteum. The sequence goes on from CM021100.1 coordinate 15,028,231, forward strand.
TCTAAATCAGGCATTTCAGTTGCATCTTTTACACTCCTACGCTCATTCGTGTTAGTAATCAAAGAATAGGCACAACTAGAATCCAACATAGAGAATCCGTACCTATCCAATTGTTGCCTTTCATGTGTAGACCTCCTCACAGGTTGAGGCTGAGGACATTGTTCATCATCTTTCTCAAAACTTTTACAACTGCTTGAGCTCTCCTCAGATTCATGTATGTTTTGAATTTTTAATTCCTCTTTATTTGGTGTGGGAGGAATTTCAACTACATCCTCTTTGTTTTCTAATTTTGTCTTTGACTATAGATCCAAAGTAGAAGGCTTCATCTCATGAAAAATAACACTTATGTTGTACAAATCCTTCTCAGTCTTAGGATTCCAAATCTTGTATCCTTTTATTCTAGTGCTATATCAAATAAAAATACATTTAATAGCCTTGTTGACCAATTTAGATCTTTCTTCATTTGACACATATGCATATGCTTCATAGCCAAAGAATTGAATATGTCTTAGAGAGGGCTTCTTTCCAGACCATGCTTCCAAAGGTGTTTTATCAATAAGAGCAGAGTTAGGGGAATGATTTATTAAGTAGCATGTTGTTACGATTGCATCAACCCAAAATTTCTCCTCCAAGCCAACACTGCTCAACATACTTCTTTCCCTTTCCATCACCGTCTTGTTGAACCTTTCAACAACTATGTTTTGCTATAGAGTGTAGGGTGTAGTTTTATATCTTTTAATTCCATGATATTTGTAGTACCTTCTGAACTCATCAGAATAAAACTCATTGCCATTGTCAGTCCTTAAACACTTTATTTTTCTTCCAGTCTGATTTTCCACAAGGTTTTTAAATTCCTTAAAATGACTGAACACTTCTGATTTACTTTTTTTTAAATACACAAATTCCCTTCTCGAATAGTCATCAATAAAAGCAACATAATATTTAGATTTCGATAACGAAGGAACATTCATTGGACCACACACATAAGAATGAATGTAATCAAGTATACTAGAAGATTTATGAGGACTGGAATAAAATGAAATATGGTGTTGTTTTCCATATATACAATGTTCATAAAATTCAAATTCAAGGTTACAGTCATCAAGCCCTTCAACCAGGTTTTTATTTTTCAAAATTTTTAAACCTTTTTCTAAAATGTGGCCAAGCCTATGATGCCAGAGCATAGTCTTTTCTACTGGAAGTTTAACTTCCATAGAGTTTGTACTATCTAGGAAATTTTCCTTCTTCTCTTTACGAACAACATTTTGTGACTTTACAGAGACACTGTTGCATTGAACAATAAGTGCATCCAACTTGTACAGAGTAGCAATTCGAGCACCCCTAGCCAACACCATTGAGCCTCTAGTCATTTTGCAGCCATTTCCAGAGAATGAGACTTGCACTCCAACATCATTCAACTTACTAACAAAGAGTAAATTTTGAGCCAAACCTGGTATATGCATTACATCATTGATTCCCTTCACTCTTCCATTAGGGAACTGAATTTTGACTCTTCCATGGTCAACTATTTCCAGAGATGAATGGCTTGCCAAATACACCTTTCCACCATCATAATTTTTATAATTTGTGAACTAGTCTCTATGAAATGTCATGTGGAACTTGATGCTCTAGAATCAATCAACCAAACATCATCTGATGCCCGAGTTGCCAAAGATGCAATGAAGGCATTTGCATCACTCTGAGAAGAATCATTATCATGAGAGTTTTTCTTCTTCTTATTTTTCTCCTCTTTGCAATCCTTTCAGACATGACTAGGCTGCCCATAGTTCCAACACTTCACCTTGGAATTCTTTCCAGGAGACTTTAATCTCCCTTTTGATTTTTATTTGCAACTCTTGTCCTTCTTCTTGCCCTTTTCTTTCAATCGGCCTCGAATAGAAAGAGCCTCCTTGACCATCTCAAAATATTTCCTTCTCATCTCTTCTGATAACAAAGAAGAAAAAATTTCTTCCATATTAAAAGTGGATGTCGTACTCCCAAGAGACATCACCAAGTGATCCCAAGAATCTAGAAAAGACCATAAAAAAAGAATACAATGATCTTCATCATCAATTTTCACACCCACAGATGCTAACTGAGCAATCAACATGTTAAATTTTTTTAAATGATCAACAACAGATGCTCCTTCTTGCATTTTCAAAGAGTACAAATTCTTACTTAATAACAACTTATTCACAAAGGATGCCTTGATAAATATCTCCAAGCTTCTTCCACAAAGAAGATGCAAATTTCTCTTCATGAACGTTCAAGAGAAAAAACTCTGCTAAACAGAGTCTTATCAAACCTTTTTCTTTTCGATATGCCAATACCCATTCTTCTTGCTTCATGCCAAAAGGTTTCGTTCTAGACATAGCAACCCAAAATCATGATCAACCAATAAATATTTCATTTTGAGTTTCCACAACTCAAAATTGATGCCATTGAATTTCTCAATTTCAATCTTTCCTGATGTACTTTCCATTTCCATCTCAATCTATAATTTTACGATTACCAGACTTCTACAAAACTCCCACTGAACAGATTTGACACAAAAACCCAACCTACCCACAAGGATAACACGACTAGCTAGGCTCTAATACCACTTGTAAAGAAAGCTTAAGGTGTGGAACAAACTCTCCTAATGTCAAAACTTAGAGAAGAATGCAGATATGTCTTTAAATTTTACAATTATAGTTCATTAAGATACATATGAAAGGAATAACAAAATAGAGAAATAAACACATACACAATTGGACACTAGATTTATGCGGGAAAACCCTTACAGGAGAGAAACCTAGCACACCAAAGAAAAATCACTTGTATTACAGTAATTGAATTAAATACAAGTTCCAGATTCAACTTTCAAATGATCAATATCATAGTAGCAACATTTCCTAGGTGATCAACCTTATACAAAACAAAATCTGATCACACTTCATTATGTCTTACTATTCCAATGCTCATACAACATATAGTACAAAACACTAACTACTCGAACCTTTAATCAGTTGTAATACACTGAAATTTATCCCATAGCCACATGTGGTCGATTCATTCTCTCAACCAATATTTTGGTTCAACTTCCTTCATCTGCATCACTTATCGGTGAGACACTAGATTGTCTCATCGATGCCAAAAAATACCCATTTGACAATCACACAGTCTACAGTATTCTATCGCTCTATCGGTCTAACTTGGTGAAGTCTCCCTGACCAAATACCATCGGGTTGAGATCTTGCCTCAGAGGGAGTCTCCAAATCTTCTTTGACAATTCATGTCATATCAAAGAAGTTCTTGCTTTTTCATCTCATTGGCAAGACTCACCCCAATCCCAATCCATCGACCGAACTTCAACCATCGGACAAAGATCTCAAGGATGGACCAAAGTCATATTTCACACTGATGAAGAACCATCAACAAGACTCATGCCGACCATACCCCATTGACCGAACTTCAACCATCAGACAAATATCTATGAGGATATGTCACATTTAGGTCAAGGATTATCTTTTTCTTAAAAAAATGGGTTTTTCCATTATTATTCTTCCCCTATTTTGGCTATTTTTTCAAAACCTATTTTAACTCCCTATGGCTCTTTGGTTCCTCCTAGCTTGGTTCTCCTTATTTCCATTTGACTCTTCCTTCATACCTTAATATACTCTATTTATGTTTATCATGGCTCATAGATATTTCTTACCTTTTTGTAGGTGATAAAATTAGCTCATCACTTTACTTCACAATTTAGCTATTTGATTGACTTCACACTAAAGTAATTTTTGTAATTATTTTTTCCTTTTATGTGAGTCTATCTAGGAATTCAAGGGAAAAAATGACTTTAATATTTTAACCACCCCTTTGCCTCCATTATATCATTGGCCTTCATCCCAAATTTTTTGAGCTAATGATTTTCATATTACAAAATAAATTTTAACTATAATACACTAATATGCAAAGTTTACAAAGTACTTATTATCATACCAAACTTGCTATAGATTAAATATGTCCTTGAATAACTTGCATAATCAAATTTCTTCTTGACCCATTTACATACTTGATCAACATGTCATTTTGTAGGGTTTTTAGCTTAACATCTCCTAATTGTGTTATCTCTGCAATTCTATAGAGTTCCAACCATCACATTTTCAAATTTTTAGGTTTCTTGAATGTATTTACAATAAGAGAGTATCACTAATTTGAAATAATTTTTTCTTAATGTTCCTACCATGTTATTCTTTTTGGTGTCAATTCTCCCAATTGATAATACACAACAAAAAATCTCTTTTCATCTAATTTATTTAGTTCCAACAATATTTCCTTGTTTGATTCCTCTTCAATTAACCTTAATTTCCTTTTCAACCTTAAGTTAGGTATAGTGAACTATAAAGGAAAGGTTGCATTAAATCCATACACTATTTGGAGATGATTTTTTTATTAACCACTTATATGTGGTCCTACAATCTCATAAAACTACTAGTATTTTGGCATCCTATTCTATTGCATTTTCATTACACAAATTTATTAAAGTGGTACCCAATATATTCTTAAATGATTCACTAACTAGTACCAATAGTTTCAGGGTGATATAGGTTGCATTTTTTATGTGTTATCATGAAACAATACAACAAATCTACAATGATTCTATTAAAGGTCACTAGTGATACTTATTAGACAACCAAACTATGTTATAATATTTTCATAAAAGAATTTTGTGGTGGTTTTCTCTATACAATCCTTGGTTTCCTTTGAATTTTCTCATTTGGTGAGATATTGAATACCAATTATAATAAATATAGCATGGGTCTTATAAGCTAGAGGTTCTATGGATCCAATAAAATATATTTCTCATTTATTAAGTGGAACTTGCCAAGACTATCTACAAGGGACTCTCATCCCTTGTGGTAGTTTTTTCTACCCTCTAGCATACATCACATTTCTATGCATACCTAATAGATTTTTTTTAAATCGTCTTATATTATTCTTCAAATTTGTATTTTTTCCCTTTTATCCTAATTTATATACTACATTTTTAAAATTAGGGATAATGTCTAATATTATAGTTATCAAAATAAGATGGGCCATTTTGAATTTTTAGAATAAGATTATGTATTTGAGGATGCCACTTTTTTTGTGCAACTTCTAATCATTTTTGTTGTATTAAGGAAATGGCACAAATATTTGTTGCCTCTATTTCTTGTCAAGAAATGGCATCAACTACAATATTTTATTTACCCTTTTTATAAATGATTTCAAATTCATATCCTAGAATCTTGGTAACCCATTTTTGTTGTTCTAGTGAGAATAGTCATTTCTCTAAAAATATTTTACTCTCATGATCAATATTGACTTTGAAATTCCTTCCCATTAAATATTGATTCAATTTTTTAATTGCATAATTTATGGCTAATATTTCCTTCTGATATGTGGGCCTTAGAAAAAAAATTTTATGTTGAGTTGTCAACTCTCAAATGCTAATGGATGCTCTTTTTGCATTAGTATTGCCTGAATTCCATGTCAAGAAGTATCACATTCTACCACAAATATTTTAGAGAATTCTAGGGTAGCTAGTACTACAGTCGAAGTGAGAGATTCTTTTAGTTATTGGAAGGCCTTTAAAGTGGCTAGATTTGACCATGGAAATGAATCCTTCTATATTAATATTGTTAAGGGTGTTGTGATATGGACATAATTATGAATAAACTTTTGAGAGAATCCTGTTAGACCCCAAAAAATTCTCAACCCTTTGATATTTTTAGGTTTCAGCCATTATTTTTTTGCAACAACCCTTTTGGGGTATACCTTAACACCTTCATGTGACACCATATGTCCCAAGTATTTTATTTTTTTAACCCCAAAGAGACATTTTGATTGCTCGGCATAGAGTTGATTATCTTACAGTACTTGTAATATCTTCTTGACATATTCTAAATGTTCTTCCCATGAATTATTATAGATAATGATATCATCAAAGAAATCCACAATAAATTTGGGAAGAAATGGGAAAAGTACTGAGTTCATGAGGCTTTGAAATTTTGATGGGGCATTAGTTAAACAAAATAGAATTACTAAGAATTCATAATGTCCTCCATGTGTTATAAAGGTAATTTAATGTATATCCTCTTCCAAAATATAAATTTAACTTAGTAAAGAAAGTTGCACAATTTAGCCCATCTAATAATTCATCAATAGTAGGAATAAGAAACTTATCCTTAAGAGTGAGCTTATTAGTTCCCTACAAGCAAGACACATTATCCATGTTTCATCCTTTCTTTTAACCATAACTTCTTTACTATGAATATGATTTTGACACTTCTTTCCTAATATTCTTATATTTATACGTACATAAATTTTTTATTATCTATAAATATAACTTATTATTTTTTAATTGTAATTTGTAGTTAAAGATCTTATTTGTTTTTATTGATTTACTCTCAATCATTAAATTTGAGATTTCCTAACCATTGAAATTTGTTTTTATCTATTTTACATAAATATCAATTTTATAAAATTTTAAATATTATAATTGACATGTAATAATTTTTTAAATATTTAATTATTTTTAAATTTGTAAATTTTAATATAAATCATTTTTAAATTTAATATTTTATATAATTTTTCAAAAAAATAGTATTTTTTACATATATATTCTAAATAATATAACTTTTATCAACTATAATAAGCTCCCTAAATTAATCCTTTAAAAGAACCTCATATACTACTTTGAGGTTTGATTTTATCCTTTGATTTATTTAAAGACAATATCAACCACAATTAACTTTCTAAACTAGCTCTCCACAAAAAAACTGAAGTTCTAATTTATCAACATAATTTTTTTCCATCACAACGTATTACTAATTCTAATTGTAATGATAATACTAATTTTAATCGTAACCCTAATCATGACCCTAACTCTAACTATTACATTTATCCTAACCCTAATCCTAACACGAATAATTTTGTTTTCCATGTTACGCGGTAAATGCTGCTAACATATACATATATTAATTTATAAAAAATATATATATAAATATGTAGAGATATCCTTCTCGAAGCATCTATGGAACTCTTATATGACTAATTGATAAAAAATAGAGGCTTCTAGAAAGACATCTCTAGATATAAAAAATAATCTAGAGAAAGCAGAAGAATTGTTATCAAAATTTTCATTTACCAAAGAGGCCAGATTTCAAGATGGAAGACATAAAAGGAGATATTAAGTCTACTGCCGAGCAAAAAAGAATTTCAGAGGCTTCTGATGGAATGGGAATACTGCCATTATCAACACCAATACAAAGACCATCACATTTGGAAGAAGAAAAGGTGCAGATGGAAAGTGTTATTACTGTTGGGGTGGGAGGTGGGCAGAGAAGTGAAGGTCTGCCATATGCTCCAGAGGGATGGCCAAATCTAGAGGACAAATGGGGATGGGGGGTATGCAAAAGAAGAAGCGCATTTGGGTATTGGGTAGACAAATTCTTGACTCTGCCTAAAAGATTGCAGCAAGGCACCACTAGAATTTACTTGGGAACTAGAATTTACTTGGGAAGCAGAGTTAAGGTTGAAAATTATTTGGGGGAAAATTTTCCAGAGGCAGATCTGTCAAGATTTGAAAAACAAATGCAAAAAACAGAGCTGCTGCTCTGTTTTCCAGTCAAGCTGGAAATACCCAAATCTTAAATGCAGAAACACAAGGGAGACATGCAACTTGATTCTCTATTAATCAAACTGGAAATGACAAAACATAAAACAAACTAAAACAAAAAACTATTACAACTTTCTAGGAGCGATCAGAAGTTGCTCAACCAGAGTGGTAGTGATCAGGAGCTATCAACAACTCTTTGTTACAATACAAATGGAGCTATCTGCTATTCTTGACAAAATCAGAGTGATCAAGAGCAATCAGTTGCTCACTGCAAACACTCTACAAAAACTCTAAGCAATCCAGAGCTATCAGCAGCTCCTTGCACAAAATGTTTTATGTTGTTGCTGTAAAAAACTTCTTCAACTTTCTAACTTCTTCCAACTGACAGAATAATCTGCCTTCAATTCATTTTGTCTAAAACAAATATTCCCCCTCAAAAATTTGAAATCACCTACCGTAGTAAATGTTGAATTCAAAATCAACTACCTTAATGAATTCTGGAGTTGTTAGGAGTAGCAGGGAGGATCCCCAAAATAGATGGGCTCTTGACGGGTAGGTGAGGATGTAGGGGGTCTAGCGAATGAGCAAAGGCTCAGGAGAAACATTAAATTCCAACAATCCCCCTTTGTCCTGAGCTGACAAAACAACAAGATCAATCCTGATCCAAATTAACAACACCCAATTTTCCTCTTAGGCGCACAAAACTGTCAATGCTTAAAGGCTTGGTGAATATGTTTGCTAACTGTTGCTCAGACCTGCAAAACTTAATTTTAATTTCACCATTTTCAACCAATTCACGAATGAAATGATACCTGATTTCAATATGCTTGCTTCTTCCATGAAACACAAGATTTTTTGTCAAAGCTATCGATGAAACGTTGTCACAATAGATCACTATTCCATCCTCTTGTTCTTCTTTCAAATCTGCCAAGATTCTTCTCAACCAAATAGTCTGACATGTTGTTGCATTTGCTGCTATATACTCAGCTTCAATTATTGATAGGGAAACAATAGGTTGCTTCTTGGAATCCCAAGAGATTGCACCCGAACCCAAATGAAATACATAGCCTGAGGTGCTCTTCCTATCATCCAAACTTCCTTCCCAATCACTGTCAGTGTAACCAACCAGCCCATATTCTTTTGTTGTTGTGTACAACACACCGTATCCTTTGGTACCATTCACATACCTCAGGATTCTCTTACCTACTTTCCAATGGGTGTCTCTTGGAGTCTCCATGAATCTAGAAATGAGACTCACTCCATGCATTATATCCGACCTAGTTGCTATCAAATACATCAAGCTTCCAACCAAGCTTTTATACATGGTTGGATCCACATTGATGCTCCAATCTTCCTTGCTCAACTTAAGATCTATGGCTGCTAGTGTTGGAGAAGGCTTGCTCTCAAGCATTCTAAATCTCTTCAAGATCTCATTTGCATACTTCTCTTGAGAGATAAAAATACAATCATGCATTTGTTTTACTTCTATGCCTAGAAAATAACTCAAGAGACCTAAATCTGTCATTTCAAATTTTCTTTTCATGGCCTCTTTAAAATCAACAATGAAGAAATCATCATCCCCAGTAAAAACTAAATCATCTACATACAAGACAACAATTAAAATGTTACCATTTTCTGCCTTGATGTAGAGAGTGGGATCACCATCGCTTTTTCTAAAGCCGTTACTCATTAAATATGAGTCAATCCTACTATACCATGCCCGTGGAGCTTGTTTCAACCCATAAAGAGCTTTCTTTAGCCTATACACCTTGTGTTCTTGCCCTGGAACTTCATATCCAAAAGGCTGCTCTACATAAACCTTTCTTTCAATACTTCATTAAGAAAAGGTAGACTTCACATCCATTTGAAATACCTTCCATTTGTGCTAGGCAGCAATAGCTATGACTTCCCTCATAGTCTCCATCCTAGCAACAGGGGAAAATGTCTCATATAGTCTCTTCCAAATTGTTGTTTGTACCCGTTGACAACTAATCTTGCCTTGTGCCGGTCTATTCTTTCTTCGGCATTGCTTTTGGTCTTATAGACCCATTTTACTCCAATAGCTTGCTTGTTTGGAGGTAAGTCAATCAGCTCCCATTTATTGTTTCTTTCTAATGCATCTATTTCCTCATCCATGGCTACATAGCTTCTTCAAAATAAATTGGATCATTGAGAGAAAATAGTGCAAAATTCACACTATCATCAAATTCCTCATCATACCTTTCATTTTGGTAGATCTCCCTTAGACTCTTGGTCTTTCTTGGCATTAGGGAGGTGAGAGTGGGGTCTGAATTTTTTAGTGCTGCTACTGTTCCGCTGAACAGGCTGAATCTGGAGTTATCGGGAGCTGTAGGGAGCTCGTCGGGACCAGTCAGGAGTTCGTCGAGAGCAGTCAGGAGCTCGTCGGGAGCTGTCAAGAGTTCATCTGAAACTATCAAGAGCTTGTCCTCTAGCTATCTATGGCTGCTTCCATTTCTATCTTTTCTAATCAGGAGCAATCAGGAGTTGTCAAGAGCCAGTAGTTTCTGCTACTCCAGGATTTTCTAGATCTTCATCTTCAAATTCTTCATCACTCTGCACTATCGGGAGCTATCAAGAGCTATCAAGATCTATTGTGCCATCCCATGACTGATCTTCTAAAAAATCCACATCTCTACTAATGATAATTTTTTTGGTGATCGGATTGTATAGCCTATAGGCTTTGGACACTTCACTGTAGCCCGTGAAAATGCACTTTTCACCCTTGTCATCCATTTTTTTCCTTTTTTCTTTAGGCACGTGTGCATAAGCCACACATCCAAACACTCTCAAGTGTTCAACCGTCCATCTTCGTTTTGTCCATGCCTCTTGAGGTATCTTGTCATAGACTGCCTTAGTTGGACTTCTATTAATCAAATGCATGACTGTTGCAACAACTTCTCACCAATATTTTGTAGGGAGTCCTTTTTCTTTTAGCATGCTTCTTGCCATCTCTATGATGATCTTGTTTTTCATTTCAGCCACTCCATTTTGTTGTGGAGTGTAACTGGATGTAAGCTCCTTTTTTATGCCATTCTACCTGCAAAAATTCACAAAAAAATTGGAGGTATACTCTCCTCCTCTATCTGACCTTAGGAATTTAATAAAATGTCCACTCTCTTTTTTAGCCTAGGCTTTAAACAATAAAAACTTATTAAATGCATTAGACTTGTGCTGCAAAAAATAAACCCATGTCTTATGACTGAAATCATCAATAAAGGTCATAAAAAATATGCTATTACCAATGGAAGTGATTTGCATAGGGCCTACTAAATCAGTGTGCACCAACTCCAATGGTGCCCTTGCCCTTGTAGATTTGTCTGATTGAAAGGGCTGCCTATGTTGGTTGCCCAAAATACAGCCCTCACATCTAACATTAGGCTCTACTATCCTTGGTAAACCATCAACCATCTTTCTTTTGAACAAAAGACTTAAACTAGCATAGCCTAGATGTCCATACCTGAGATGCCATAGCTTGGAGGGGTCTTCAATGGTGCTCTTGAGGGCTACAAGTTGTACTGCTATACATTTTTTATCCATTAGAGGTGTTGCAACAGACTGTGATGAGAAGCATGTCTCAATTGTCAATAAAAACATCTAGTTCTTTATTATTTGTATTGCTACAAACACCTTTGTCCTCTCATTCTTGTCATAAATGACACATTTTCCCTTCTCCATCAGCACTTTGTATCCATTCTGGATTAGCTGTCCTACACTCATGAGGTTATGCTTTAACCCTGGTGCAAAAAAAATATTTTGAACCTCCTTCTCTTCACCCTGCTTGGTGCAGATCATGATAGATCCTTTTCCTTTGACAAGAACTACTCCATTGTTCCTCATTCTAATTTCTGATGTAACATTTTTATCAATGAAAGAAAAAATACTTTCATTACCACTCATGTGGTTGCTTCAACCGTTGTCCAAGTACCAGACTTTGGGGCTGCCTTCTTCACCAACATTACACATGATGAAGGCTATGGACTGATTACCTTCAGCCACATTTGAATCAACAACATTAGCATTTTGTCTTTGTTGATTACCGTGCTTCTTCCAGCACTCACTAGCATAGTGTCGAAGTTTGTGATAGTAGTAGCACTCAATGTTGCTCTTGTAACTTCTCCCACTCAAACTACTGTTCTTTGTGCCTCTTCGAGAGTTTTTCTGAGAGCTGCTTGCTCCCTCTTGGCTTCTTGCTCATCCCGAGCTTTCTCCACCAGTATTTCCTTGATTGGATCTACCTCTACCTCTTTGGGAGCCATTCCTACCTCTCCCTCTGCCTCTTGCATTTGATTGAGATTTAAAAGCTTGCTCATGGGAAGTAGTAGCATACCTTTTTAAACGTTGCTCATGGGTATGGAGAGAACCCATTAAGTCATCCACTATCAAAGTAGAAAGTTTTATCATTTCTTCAATAGAAATGACAAGAGGATCATACCTCGTGGGTAGACATCTAAGAAGTTTTTCAACAATCTTCATCTCCTCTAACACATCTCCATTTGCTCTCAGCGGGTTTAACAAACCGAAGAACCTTGTTTGAAAGTCTACAATAGACTCACTTTATTTCATCTCAATAACTTTGAACTCTCTTCGAAGTAGCTAGGGCTTCACACCTCTGACTTTATTAGTCCCTTTGTATCTAGTTTGAAGGATCTCCCAAGCTTCTTTTGCATACTCAGCTGTTGCTATTTTGGGAAAAATGGCCTCTGTCAAGGCTGCTTCAATCAAACTCAAAGCTTTTGCATCCTTCTTCCTCTGCTCCTTCAGCTAGGTCTTCTAGTTATTTGTGAGAGCTACAAATGCAGTTGGATTAGTGATATCCACAAACCCATTTATGAGAAAATCCCACAAATCATTGGCCACCATGATGGTCTTCATCTTCTTGGCCCAAATTTCATAGTTCTGTCCATTAAAGGATGGTGGCTGCTACCAACTCCTTGCTTCATCTCTAGCCATGTCTCCTACAACAAAAAACTCAACACCCAAAAAAAAAATGCCTAAACTCACAAGGAAATGAGGCCTATAGCTCTTATACCATGTCAAGATTTGAAAAACAAATGCAAAACATAGAGTTGTTGCTCTGTTTTTCAGTCAAGGTGGAAATACCCAAATCTTACATACAGAAACACAAGGGATACATGCAACTTGATTCTCTATTAATCAAACTAGAAATGAAAAAATAGAAAACAATCTAAAACAAAAAACTATTACAACTTTCTGGGAGCGATCAGAAGCTGCTCAACCAGACTGGTAGTGATCATGAGCTATCAACAACTCTCTATTACAATACAAATGGAACTATCTGCTATTCCTAGCAAACTCAGAGTGATCAAGAGCAATCATCTTCTCACTACAAACACTCTGCAAAACTTTGAGCAATTCGGAGCTATTAGCAGCTCCTTGCACAAAATGTTTTTTGTTGCTACTGCAACTTCACTTCTTTCTGCTAAAAATTTTTCTACTGCAAAAAAATTCTTCAACTTTTTGACTTCTTCCAACTGATAGAATGATTTTCCTTCAATTCATTTTGTCTAAAACAAACATTCCCCCTCAAAAATTTGAAATCACCTACCATAGTAAATGCTGAATTCAAAATCAGCTACCTTAATGAATTATGGAGCTATTAGGAGCAACAAGGAGGATCCCCAAAATAGAAGGGCTCCTGACGGGTAGGTGAGGATGCAGGGGGTCTGACGAATGAGCAGAGGCTTAGGAGAAACATTAAATTCCAATAGGATCTGAAAATGTTTTTTGATTCATTCCAGTGGCATGTTCGCCCTCCAAACTCGTTCAAAGCGTAAGCTAATAGAAGCGAGGGTAGACAGTGTCAAGAGGAATCCTATTAAGAGGGTTGGCAAAGAGGTTGCTGGAGTACACAATTCTTTTGAACCGATTACCATTGGTTGTGAAGGGAATGAAAAAAAATTGATTTAAAAAGCTTGCCTTCTGATATCAGAGCCATTGTTCTTGAGAATAAGGTTTACCATGCTCTAGAGAGGCTAAAAGAATCGCAACAAAGACAATACAATCTACATTGGGAATTGTTTTCTCAGAAACAACTTATTTGCAGGGATGTGGATAGCAATGAAGCTTCTGAGAAACAAGAAGATTTTCAAGACATGTTGGATGTTGCAAGTGAATTTGGGAATAGGGGCTAACGAATTTTTCATGTAGAATTGTCTCGTAGTTTCTCTACAAGTTTGAATTGTTGTCTTGACATTTTTTATAGTAACCTGATTTTTTACCTAGTTGATTGATTCTTTTTAGATTGTGTTTGTTCTAACTTAAAAAAAATTCTTTTACAAAATTGTTAAGGTTTTCTAGTTTTGCAAGAATAATATCATGAAGGTGGCTTTGTTTGTAAAAGGTGTAAGCCAAAAATGTCCGAAGTTCAAAAAATACAATGGTTTATAATTTTAAAACATTTAGTCTTAAATTTTAGTAATATTAGTTTTGTATTTAATTAAGAATATTATTTTTTTTTTTTTTGATAATATATAATTTAATAAAGTTAAATTAAAAGGTAGTTAAATGACAAAATTGTTGTGAAATTTTAATATGATTAGTCCCCATCAAATTTTAAGCTTGTGTGGTAGTATTTTTCAAATGTGTTATTTATTTTCTCTCTTATAAGAAGAGTTTTGAGTTTTATAAGGCATAAAATTGCAACCTTGCACTTTTTACAAATTCATTTTATGCTACTATGCACATGTCATATATGTATAGCCATCACATAGGGACCTATTTTCTACACAAATTGACTCATACTCAATGGCCATTATTCAATTTCCATTACAACTCATTTTATCGTTGATCAATCCAAATTTTATTTCAAATTAATATTTTGATTTGAATTCATCTTTTAGCCTATAAAGCTTATGTTTTTAGAAATATTTGTTATCTTATTAGATCACAAGACAGATGATTCAAATTAATTACCATTACCATTGATAGAAATAAATATTAAAATAAAAAAAAATATACAAAAGTAAGACATTTGCATAATACAATGGTTATAATAGTTATTATAAAACTAAAACATGAAGAATAGTTTCCTAAATTTAAATCCATATTTTACCACATAAAAACTACCTTTTAGAAAATAGGCATTATATCACAAGCCAATTGATTCAAGTTAATGACCATTGTAATCATTGATAACAATAAATTCCTTTAAAAAATATTTCCTCAATAATGTAATACTTCATTGACATACATACACCAAAGATAAAAATGTATGCCAAGATGAATATCATGTATTTTAGATTCTATATAATAAAATTCTTCTCATAATTCAAATCATAGTTATTTATATTATGCTCATGGTAAGGTTTTCCCAACCTTTCTTCCCACACAATTTTTGTATATAATATTCATAGTTATTACATACAATGCAATGCTCTTATGTCTTACAAGTTCCAGTTATGACTTACATGTAATGCATAAGTAGCAATATAGAGAAATATATTACATAATATCCATAAGACTTAAATTTGCAATAACTTTTACTACTAGGAGATGACATTAACATGTGCATTCCATCTTAATGATAACTATTAACATGAAGATTAGTTTCCTAAATTCAAATCCATATTTTAGCAAATAAAAATTACCTTTTAGAAAATAGTCATTATCTAGTTTGATCACAAGCCAATTGATTCAAGTTAATGGCCATTGTAATCATGATAACAATAAATTCCTTTAAAAAATATTTCCCCAATAATGTAGGACTTCATTGACATACATACACCAAAGATAAAAATGTTTGTCAAGATGAATATCATGTATTTTAGACTCTATATAATAAAATTCTTGTCATAATTCAAATAATAGTTATTTATATTATGCTTATAGAAAGGTTTTCTCAACCTTTCTTCCCACCTAATTTTTGTATATAATGTTCATAGGTATTACATACAGTGAAATTCTCTTATGTCTTCCAAGTTATAAGTTAGGTCTTACATGTAATGCATAAGTAGCAATATAGAGAAAGATATTACATAATTTACATAAGACTTAAATTTGCAATATCTTTGACTACTAGGAGATGACATTAATATGTGCATTCACTCTTAGTGACAACCATTCAAAATGTATAAAATTTTAAACTACACAAAGGTTTGGAAAATGTGGCTATAGGGATGCAAGCCCAAGTATCCATGACTATTGACTAGAGAGGATTTCAATTGTAGATTTGAGCCCTATTCTTTACTAATGTTGTATCATAACCTCATGTGATGGAATAAGAAAGGGGACTATAACATATGCACTATATTATAGATAAATGTGATAGATTATAACATACACAAAATAAATAACACATTCATTTGTACATCATATACATATTTTATATTCCTTAAATAATCATCTCTTATATTAACATGCAATACATAATCATTAGACCCTCAATACATATTTATCTCTCATACAATATCCTTTCATATAAATTTTATTTTCCCTAGATATATCACTCATAAATATTCTCTTATCTCTCCCCTTACAACTATTATATTTCAATCACATATATTTTTATATGGTATATATGTTATATATGTTTGATATATGTGTAGTATTGATATTCCACTCTTATAGATTCCATGTATACAGACACATGTCCCTATTCTTTTTTCTCATAGTTATGCCCTAGGGGAGATTTCATAAAGCATCTAATGGTGTCACATTACTATTAAAACATATACATAATCAAATCTCTTATATTAACATGTGATACATAATCATCATTCCCTGAATACATATTTATCTCTCTCATATATATATATATATCCCATATATCACTCATACACATTCTCTTATCTCCCCCCTTACAACTATTATATTTAAATCACTTATGATTTCATATCTTATATATGTTATATATGTTTTATATATGCATGGTATTTAAATTCCTCTCTTATAGATTCTATGTATATAGAGAAACACCCCTATCATTTTTCTCATAGTTATGCCCTAATGGAGATGTTGTAAATCATCTACGGTGCCAGATTAATATTATTCCAACCTAAAATAGTTACAAATTGTCCATACTTGATTTTATCTATGTGTCAATGCCATCTCCTAGTTTGAAACCATATCTTATTCTCAAGACATGTGGGTTCTATTTTGTAGTGCTCAAAAAGTTATCATCTAGTCTATGCTAAAAGTTGTGCTCAAATAGTAGATTGAAAAAATAAAAACATAAGAAGGTATTGTACAAATATTCTTGTATATTCTTCCTAATTAATTATAGGTATCATTCCACTTTATTTTTTATTCTTGCAGGAGGTGGATATGGCTATTGGTAGTGATTAGTCATCCTTAGAATAAGGAATAGTAAAAGTGTTATGAAAATATAGCATTCACCCATATACTTAATTAATTTCATACATAACCCCATGAGAAATAAAAATGAATACAAGTAACCATAATGCATAGATCAAATAGACAAGACACAAGATATACCTTGGGAAAACCCTCAAGAGGGGAAAAACCGAACCTCTGAAAGCATCCATACTTCATCATATTATTCAATAATAAAGCAATACAAGAATTATAATTAATACCTCTAAAGCATTAAGCCTCTCAATGAATAATCATGTTTCCAAGCATGAATCCACACATCCCATTCTATGCTTCACATATGCACTCCTTATAAAGACACAATAAAGACAACCCACTCACCCATCCAACCTTAACCACTAAATATGTTCTTGATTTTATAGATTCAACCTTATACAAATACAAAAAATTGGTAGGATAAAACCATGTGCACCACAAAATAATGTGAACACAAAACCACTAATACCTTATTTAATATTGGGTACTAAGTTTTCACTTTTTAAATATCTCCCCAATAATAAATAACTATCACATGTCTCCCACACATTAAATAATAATACAATATTATAATAAAACATAAAGTGGTTCCCAAATAATTACCTAGTGTGATTAACCACACCACCTAGGTGTGCATCACAACTAAATATTTATTTAATTAAAACATTATAATAAATAAGTTTATGCAATGGTGTCCAACACCATATCCCAGGATTCTCCCACTTGTTGTATACATTACATAAGGGATTAATATATGAAATACATCATCAAAGACATATATGAAACCACATGAATCTCTAGCATGCTCTCGTGCTCCATCAAGATACCTACAATAAGAAAAAAGTGACCACAATCTCAAGCAAGACCTCCTCTCATCCTCCAAAGTTCCACCTATGAAATAAAAGTAATATGCCAAGGTGAATATGCACCAATCCAAGAACACAAGAATCAAATCCAAGTGATAACAAAGGGTCTAACCAAGCTACTGTCAATTGAAAAAACCCACATGATTATAAATGGCATCTACAACACATGCTAATACATCTAACCATCCAAACCTCCTAGGTATCAATAACATTAGTAAACTTATTCCATTGACATATGCAACCCATAAACTAAAATCACAAGCTCCTTGTATCAAACCTGTCAATGAAGTAAATACATATCCAAGAACTCCCACTACATAAGTAATGTCAAAGCATATAAAGTCTACCAATCAACACACTATATCAAGGTATGATAAGTAAATCAATGAAGTACCAATAAAAATAACAATTATCCACATGTACAACCCAAATAGCTACATACTCTCTCACAATGTGTTGTTACCATCCTCCCAAATCACATAAACATGAACCTCTAGGAAGGAACCATGAAGAGAGAAAACCTATAAACCATAGCATGTCCTTCTACCAATACCTCTGAAATTCAATGGTATGTCAAGTATTGTCTCCTAACAACCCCAAATGAAAAGCCTCAACAACACCCAAAACACTTAATCTCATAGATCAAGTACAATATATGAATCCTATAACAATTCCAACATGGATGTAAGATTCTCTAATCAAGAAGATCAAACTTAAAGTGACCATTCCCAAATTTAAAAATTATCCCATAAACCATCTCCTAAACTCCTCATCAATGAATGATAACATGAACTCAAATGCACACGAAGATAACCATATTAAACATCTCTCAAATGAATCCTTAAGAACTAACTATCCATTTCTCAAGAACCATATCTATGAAAGATAAAACATCCTAAACTCATGCTAACTATTAGTGTATTTAATTTTTCACTTAGGTTAACTATTCTTGGGTAGTTTTGTTTCCCGTATTGAGAAGTTCCATACCCATTTGATATTTCATAGCTTTAAAATCCTGTACCATATGTAAATTTATTTATCTCATTTTTCATTCTATCTCTTTTGGTGAAGTAGTGTAGTGCTCCTCTCTATCTCGTGAAGGTTTATGTTGTAGATGTTTCTCCTGGGTTCTTTTCTCTAACACTAACCAATCCTCAAATGAGTCTCCAAAATCAATTACCATGAATCAACTCATCCTCATGAGAAATCAAAGCACAAAACATAACACATTTGATAGAAATAATGGGAAAATACCTCTCAAATGATAAACTAATGAGTAGACCAAGAGTGGGGAATGATAATTCTCCTCCAAGATAACCAAGTCATCATGAATCACTCCAAGAACAATCTTCTCTATTGGTCCATCATGAACTCATATCCATACTCAAGTGAAAGCTCCTCGGCCTTCCTGTTGAAACCTCCTAACAATAACTGTCTCAAGTGAATATCTCTAATCATAAGAGAACTCCAACCTCACCTACATCTCCAAGTATCCATGAGAACCAAGATCAATGTCAAAGCTCCAACCACATAATTAGGAACCTATCATGACAACATGATCTAACCATCTCCTCCTAGGAGATCACATGTAAAAATGCATACATATTGGTCTCAAGAGAACATACAATATGCCAAAATATAATCTAGAATCAATAGTATATCATGAAATGATAACAAAACACTCTAAACCAAGAAACCACACATCCAATCACATGAAGATGACCATCACCAATGATGCATCCATGTCACTTCCAATAATTCCCACTAAGCCGTGATATTGAGCTACACATGGAATCATGAATACCATCTCTTCTATGGAGATCATCTAGGTCTACACACACTCAACTATAATGCTAGTAACATACAAATGAAACCAAGATCTCTAAGTACTCCTATCGAACCATGATACTGAGATACACATGGCATCATGCATACCATATCCTCCATGAAGATCATCTAGGTCTACACACACTCAACTAAAATCTTAGTAACATACAAGTGAAAAATATCTCCAATCTAAGAAGATACATACAACCACCATCAAAACATCACAAACCAATCCAACAATGCCAAGTCATCACTATCAAAATATCCCATTGAAAGTGTATAGCCAATGAATGGACCAAGCTATCATGACAACATGATAAAACCACATGCTGCAAGTCCCATTAACCGATTAATGAAGTACTCTAAACATCCATAATCTCATCCAAAAAAAACATACCAATACACAAATAACCACAGGCAAAGAAAAGTAATAAAATTTGCAACAATAATGAATCATACCTGGTGGATATAGATAGTCCACATCTGATTCATCCCACTATAATAAATAGGTTGTTCATACCTACCAATCACATAACTCATAGATCCAACCACTTAAACATGTAAAATCATCACCACATTAGTAAGATGCAAACTAAGATATCAAAGAAGATAATCCCATAGACATCAAGACTCAAACACTAAATAAACCATAGATATGATTTACCACCCATGTATAAACACAAGTAATCAAATTCAAGGAACCAAATAAGCATCACGGAGATAAGAAAAACTTCCTAGCATAAAACCATAACACCACCAAATGGCCACATACATGATCATGCTATGTGAATACATCAAATGTATTTGCATACCCATGACACCATAACCATAGCCACCATTATACCTGCACTCAACTATCACCCATATGAGACTCCATGTCTCCACTCATATCTAAAATTATGTCCTCTAAACTGAAAATAACCTATGCACCTATCACCATCAAAGTCCAACTTTGAAAAACACCTATAAACCTATACTAGGAGTCACCAAATTGATAATCAGTTGTACCATAATAAATATCATAAAAAAACATGTACTTCCTCAAGGTTTTCTCTCTTGAATTATCTGTATGCTCACACAATCACACCCTAAATCTCAAGCTCCTACAAGTCATCAAAAAGGTACCAAACTCATCCTACACTACAAACTATACATGCTCGAACTAACATCATTTCTTCTATTAATCAAATAAAGCAATTTATTTTGATTAATTCACTAGTGTGCATCATATTTGATTAAATATATCAATTTATTTAATTAAAGTCCTAAAATTCCTCTTATTTGATCTAATAAAACAAAATTATTTAAATCAAATATCAAATCCCCTAAATCCCTTCAAATTAATTAACCCCTAATCACCATTACCCATCCTCTAGGTTTTGACTCAAACTGGGTCAAACCTAAGCCCTTGACTAACCCACCCACTTGCACATGAAATTAATTTTAATTTTAATTATCTAATTACCCCTATTTTCCCTCATAAGGCATATTCCCAAGGAATATTCCTTCATTTACTCCACTTATTTGACTTTCTTGCCCAAACCATTTCCCTCCAAAATGTCTCAACCATATGCATTTAATGCCTCCTACACATGGATTAACCTCTCTTACATCTCTCACATCCTCAACCACTTGCATTAACCATGCACATTCTCCAAAATATGCTCCACCTTCCTCCACTAGCCATGTGATAAGTGTCACAATATCATTGGCTCTTATTTAGTCCCGCATTCCTCCCATCTCTCCATTCTTCAACTCTTGAATCTATAAATACAAGGCATTTTTACTCCACAACCATTTACAATTTGAGTATTTGCACTATAGGCATTTTGAGTTCATCTTACATTTCCATCTACATCACTTACATATTTGCATCATTATCATTTGAAGCTTTCCAAGGAGGTGGGAAAGGGCATCCTTTTCACATCAAAGGTGCACCACTTCCACTATGAGATAGGTGCAATATTATGGTGTAGCAAGGTGCAAAAATTTAAAAAAACAAAGCACAAGTAGTTTTAAGTTGGAAAAGTGGGAATTGAACACTTAAACTTGAAAAAAGAATTTTTAAATGCTTATTGTAATAGCTTGAGACATCCATTTTCTTGCTTTTGTTTTCTGTTTTAGGCCAACTAGACCAATTTGGGTTTAAAATTAAACAATGATTGATTTTTTTTCAAATTTGGATAAAATTGAACCTTAGACACTCAGTAGAATTTTGATTTGGCCTAAAATTGAACAATCAATTTCACACTCAAGTTTGGTGCTTTAAAAAGAACTCATTATTTCCTTTGAATATTTAAAACGAACTTGTGCTTACTTTGTTTTTGTAATCTTCCTTACAAATTAGTACCATTCAAAATGCATATGTACTTCTCTCACACTTCATGGTTATCTTGAGAACCAAAAGAATTTTAGTGATATTATCTTATCTAAAATATTGCCTTCACACTTCAAATTTGGCTTTTTAAAATTGGACAAATCATGTGTGTGAAGAAAAGGCATTGTGTGTTCTCCCACCTAAATGTGTTAGGTGGTCAAAATAAAAATGCACTTCTTTGCTATTTTTCACCTTTAGAGAGCCCACCTTGGTGGGAAAAAGTACTCACCACAAGGGAGCGACTCAAACCAGTAACGAGATAAATGCCAAGCTACTCCCAACCAATACATAAATTCGAATGTTGAGGAAATCTCATCATTACAAGAGCTCCTACAAACAAGCAAGTGATACTCTTTATTGGGTTGATCTTTCCTCTCATATGGCCTTTTGAAAGGGTGCCTTGATTATGAACCAATTTGTGTAGAGGCCAAAATCCCTATCTATTTATTGATGTTAGGAGGTCGGACCTCTAAAGCCCTCCCACTTACTTGTGATTCAAAGTAGAGATGAAGAGTTTGTCATGCAAGATTCATCAAAACTTGAAGATTGGATGAGCCAAGAAGTGTGTGCCGAGAAAGGGGGAGCTAGTGTGGTCAAGCTTCTAATCATCTGATTTGAATAATCACAGCTAGAGAAATCCAAGTGGGAATCCACCAAATATTACATTTTTCTATCCTAGGGTTGTGCATTATCTTGAATCAAAATAGTTTTCTTGCATCTAAAACCTTGGGAAACAAACGTTCAACAAATCATGAAAATTTCAAACCCTTTGGGAAGAATAAATACCTTTGAAAAAGTCCACGTGTTACTACTTATCCCTAGGGATTCTTATCCCTAGAAGGCTTCTAAACATTTGGACCCATATCTTAATTTTTTTCTCTCCAAAGTCAACATAGGGAAATATTGCCTTGATTCTCTTGATTTCCACATAATGGACCTTGTGGGATAAAAAGAAATTGAGACAGAGAAATTTGAGTTTGAAAAGCTAAACAAGAAAGTGTGGATGTGGTAAAAATAAAAAATCTAAGCAAGATAAAAGACAATTGAACCTCATATGTGCTTGATCCCATGATTTCTCGCAAATTCAAAGTTCCCAAAACAAATTGTCATAAACACCTCAGTCCAAAAGCTCACGAGGAGCGTCTTTCAAGGCTTTACGAAGTTAGAGAGATATTGGTTTATAACTTTTATAAACGTGATTCAAAGAACAATCCCAATTTGTACTCATTCTATTATAGTCAAAATCCAAGTCTTTTTCAACGTTTTGAGTTTCTCACATAAGGAGTATAGCATGTTCTTCAATACCAAGGTATTGTAAAAGGAAGTCTATCTAAGTCCAAAATAGGATCAAAACAAACACTTTCATCCATCCCCCAAACATAATTCAAATCTCATCTTGCAAACAACTCTTAGAATCTTGGAAAAAATCATTCATGCTAGACTTTTGGTAATCCTTCAAATCAAAAATAAAAATCATCATGTTTGACTAACTGTATGTGGATGAATCCTTCTTCATATACTTAGTTAAATTATCACATTGTGGAATTTTTTTATTCCAAGATAACATCCAAAATCTTGGGTTTTATGAGTTCATTATCCAAAATCTAAATTAAATCCAAATCAAATCCAAAATCAAAAATCAAAAAGCCAAAAAGTCTAGTATCCCTCCAAAGTTCTTAAGAGTTCAATTCTTCATACCATCCATCTTTCATTTATCCCATTTCCATCATTTAATCCTTAAACAAACTTAGTTTTTCTTCTTTGAACCTAAATTTTAGATCAACCTAAGGAATTAGAGGTTTTCTTCCCATATTCCTAAAATTTGATCCTTATTTTATGGTCCAAACTAGATCTCAACACAAGAAAAACATGGAGCAAAACAACGAAAAATCCACTTCAAGCGATTTGAGTCAAAATGAAACAAAATTCAACCCTAGGATATCCATTGACCTTCCAATTAATCCTCCTCCAATACCTCAAAATCCTCAAGAGGAAGGTTTCCAAGTGGAGGATATCACCAACAACCCCCTAGGAATGATTCAAGATGAAATCATGGAGATGGTCCAAAATCCTAAAAACCACAAGATTGTCAACATGGTGATGAGACTAAATCCTTCAAAATATAGGCTAGCATTAGCAAAAGAAGGGGATAAAATCCCTTCTTATTATGATGTAAGAACTATCATGGAATCACCTTTTGGGATTATGCCACTAGTATCACTCCCACCATCCTTCCAAAACATCATTCAACCCATTCCGCAACCAATATCATCTCCTGCGCCAAGCCAACCCATTACTACCAAGGGGAGTTCATTGCTTCAAGCACTTCAAACACACCCCTTTGTAATTAATCAAAACTTGGAAACAAATACTGTTCCTCAGTACCCAAAGCATTTGTACATTCCACTCATTTTCCATGATACCAATAATGCATCCACCTTCTTAGCAACACCGACATACCCTCTTGGGACACAAGTCTCTCTCCCCATGGTATCAAAAGAACAAGGGGGAATCTTTGATGCCTCATCATCACTTCCTCAAGGAAACATACCACCTATACCCCCCATCACTTCCCTCACTAACATCAACATCCACATCAATCCAAGGTTTAGGGAAACCCCCTTTACCCAATATACCAATCCAAAATCAATCAAATCAAAATAGTCATCCAATCGGGAATCAAAGAAGCATAGCAAATCCACCAAGCATGCCATCGATATCAAAAAAATAGGTGGCCCCAATCCAAACAACTGAAACACTCACCACTTCATCAACAACATCTCAAATATCTCAAAACGTGGTCTCCCAAGGACCAAGCACATCTACCATACCCTCCACCATGCAACCTGTCGTCATCACTCAAACACCTCAACAAAGTATCATCACACCATTGCACATCATTCTAAATCCACCAAATTTACCACCAAATCCAAGCATGGCCAATCAATAAAACACCACGTTGCACACAGCCCAACAAGCCTGTCAAAAGGCACTCCAACAATTCCAAGCACAACAAACCGCACAAGCTGCCCCAGTGCAAGAACAAGCATTATTACAAAAACAACAAGCTCAGCAATTTACACAAGCTGCACAAGAATCCCAATAGGCCACCCAAGCGCAAGCAAAAGTATTATTACAACAAGAAGAAGAAGCTCAATAATCCGCAAAAGCCGTGCAAGTTGCACAAGTTGCTCAAGCTGTACAGGCACAAGCACAAGCCTAGGCTTAGGCACAAACATAATACCAAGCGCAAAAAGCTCAAGCAAAAGCCTTGGCTTACCAACAAGATTTGTAACAATACCAGGCCCAACAACAAGCCCAACAACAAGCATTGTTGGCACAACAACAACAACAAGACCAACAAGAATATTTGTTGGCACAAAAACAACTAAAAGAATATTAGCAAGCATTACTTGCACATCAAATCTTACAACAAACACCCATGAACACACCACCAAGTCTGTAAGTCACCCCACATAGCATATAAGCAACAACGTCCACCCAAAACACATTTATTCCACCACCTAATCCACAAAATTATTTGTCTGCTCAAATCAAAAAGATCTCACAACAAGTCTTGGATATACAATCGAGGAAAGCCCCAAAATAAAAAGGGAATTTATGCCCTTATCCATTCGACAAAAGAATTTTGATGAAGCCATTCCCAAAAGGCTTTGAGATACCAAAATTTGACAAGTACCATGGAATTAGAAATCCTAAAGATCACAATAGGGAATTCCAGGTACACTACATGGTGGTTTCCTAGACAATGACTCTTATAAATGAGGCTCTTCCCCAAAAGTCTAGTTGGCCCAGCCATGGAATGGTTCTCCTGTCTTCCTCCCAGAATCAAAAAGTCCCAAGAAATTGTGGATTCCTTCATGCAAAATTATTCATTCAACATGGGCATGGGTGTAAGCTTAGAAGATTTTTCCAACCTTAATCAAAACAAGGGAGAATCATTTGATTCCTTCTTACAACGATGGTGATCCAAAGCCAATAGAAGCAAGTGGGTCATGCCAGAAGAACAACAAGTCAGAACTATCATCACAAATATTGAAGGAACTTTGGCCTTCCATCTTAAAGTGCAGTGCATCGCCTCCTATGATCAACTCATCCCTAAAGCTCTTAACATGTAAAGAGCCCTCATTGCACAAGGGGGGATACCCACTTATCAAGACAACTATCCAACAACAAGTTATAATGATAAACCTCAAACATGGATGAAAAACAAAAATGTTACCAATGATGGTGTTGTTGATTCCAAGATTTTGATCAATGCCCCAAGACCAAGCACACAACAATAAACATACCAACAACCTCAAAATAATGCCCAAAACACCCCACAACCCAATACATCTTATCAAAAAACCAACCAACAAACAATCAACAATGTCAATGATCAAGGTGGACCAAGAAACTGATATCCCCCTAAATGAAAGTACACACCACTTGGAGAATCGGTTGAATATGTCATGCAACGACTCATTGAAGCCAACATCATCACACTCCCAATCACTAAAAATTACCAGGAGCCTCTAGTTAAACCACCATGGTATAACAAGAAGCACCTCTATGATTTTCATAAGATAAATGGGTATAAAATAGTTGATTGCATGAGACTCAAAAACTTTATCCAAGATCTTATTGAGGATAAGAATATCACCATTTGGAAACCAACTAGAAATCAGGATATGAAGATATACACGAATTCGATGTTGGATCACAATAAAGAAAACAACAATGGAAAAGACAAAAATTATAGTAGTGTCAACCATGTTTATGACCATGTTGTCACATCATTAAATGAATGGGTAGGTGTTATCCATATCAACGGGTCCAAAGCTGACTATTGAATCACCACACGAAGCGGTAGACTCACCATCCCTAGACCATTCACACAAGATAGAGCACTCCCTACAAAATCAAAGTCATTTTCCAATGGTTACAATGTCTTAGAACAACTAAAGAAGACCCCCACTCAGATCTCCATCATGGAGTTGCTGAAAATCTTACCTACCCATAGGGAAATTATAGAAAGGCACTCACCGAGTCTTTCATACCCACAGACCTTGATGTAGACCAATTCCAAGCTATGGTCAGAAATATCACCACGCCACATCTCCTCACCTTCTCTGAGCAAGACCTTCCAATCCAAGCATCTCACAACCATGCGCTTCACCTAGAAGTCTTCATCCATAAAAATAAAGTCAAATGGGTATTGGTGGATGGACGTTCAAGGTTGAACATTTATTCTCTCAAGCTAATAAAGAATCTAGGATTCTTTGAAGATATGATTGAAAAGGGTTAAGACATCACACTCCTGGTTGATGATGATCAAGAAATATTCTCTCAAGGAACCATCCAACTTCCTATCCAAGTAGGACCGGCCATCATGGAGACTACTTGCTAGGTCCTTGATCTTGAACTCCCTTATAGCATTCTCCTAGGGCACCCGTGGATACATGGGATGCAAGTCGTTGCTTCCACCTTCCACCAATATGTTAAATTCCCATATGAAAACCAAGAGGTCACGATTCATGATGACCCAGAGCCCTTCACCTATTGCAAAAAACCTGGAAGCCAAATATTATAAAATCCCACAAGTTAGCAAGAATGATGAAGGCCCTACGACTCCATATATACTTCTGGGACAAAGACACCTGCCATTCTTGACATTTTTGATATGAAATCCATTATCTAAGATAATGGATGTGGAGATTACAAGATGAAGAAAAGTGCCTTTGTAATAGGAGGATTACCTCAATCTCCTAGGTCCCATGGACAACCATAACCAAGTAACACACCACCTCAAAAATTCAGAGCAAACCCCTCCAGATTCCAAAGTTAGGGGACCTAGGTCAAGAAGTGGTGGATGAAAAAGACATATAAATCTTGCTATATCAAGATGAAATTCCTATACCGGCTCTTCCAATGAATGATGATAACAAAGGGCTATAGTTAATGCTTGGAAAGGTCTATAACAAGAAGGAAAGTCTTAGGAAAAATAACAACAATCGATTAGAACCCATCATTGTTGAGGAGCACATAAAAATTCTTGGCCTTGGATGTACCCCTCCAAGGATAACCGTACATGGCAAAATTCCCCCTGTTAAAGTAGTTAAAGCTCCTCCCCGATTACCAGTATCCACAAGTCTACTCTTAGACAATTTTACATTTGATATAACTAATGTAGGTGGGAGTGACAGCGATGAGGATGCCCTTATTGACCTACCTATGTTATTTGAAGACTCTTCCTTGTTCATGATTTCCACTATATCTTTTGAGTCAAACAACCAAAACCATGAGTTAAAACTAGTGTATCCCCAGCTAATAGACTATGATCAATGAGGACCACTAGTTTTAGACACATTCGAAAATGATGAGGTGCTCTTGGAATTCATGGGAGTGCAGGATAATGTACTTTGTGTAGACCATAAATCAAGATTTGACATTCATCTAGACACACATGCATACTACGGGGAAATGATTGAATCCCTCAGTCGCAAAAGTGAAAATTTGGGAATAATCTCTAGGTCTTTAAGTGAAAACCACGCTATGACACTTTTTGACCCAAAAATAGTAAAAAAAGGGATGCATCCAAGGGTTAAAACCTCTCTAAGGTGCCCAAGGATGAGGGATTCAATCTTCCCCTTAGTGCTATTCATCAGGAGAAGTCAGTTGTTTTGGTAGAGAAGTGTAACCCCATCAACTTGGGGACTGAAGAGACACCACATATAACCTTCTATGCAAAATCTATTTTGATCGAAGTACATGAACTCCTAGTTGCATTCCTAAGAGAAAGAAAGGTAAAATTAACATGGACCTATGCTAGCATATCGAGTCTTGATCTAGAGGTTATGGTTCATCATCTCGCAGTATATCTAGAGGCGAAGCTAGTAAAGAAGAAACTAAGGAAAATGCATCCACATATCACACTGTTAGTCAAACTTGAGTTGTAGAAACTCATGGATGCTAGCTTCATAAGACCCATCGATTATCCTGAATGGGTCTCAAACTTTGTATTAGTCACTAAGCCCACTAGGGGAATTCAGATCTACACTAACTTTAGGGATCTAAACAATGCATGCCCGAAGGAAAATTTTCCCCTTCCAAACATTGACATGATTGTAGATCAAACAGTAGGGCATGAAATGTTGTCACTAATGGATGGATTCTTAGGGTACAATCAGATAACACACTCTTGGAACATGATGTCATTTGGGTTGAAGAATTTTGGAGCCACCTATCAAAGGTCCATGACACTTATTTTTCATGACATGATTCACAAGTCTATAGAGGACTATGTGGATGACATACTGGCCAGGTCAAGAAAGCGACAAGATCACATAGCATATTTAAGCTCCATCTTTGACAAATTGGAGGAATACAAGGTAAGGCTCAACCCTAAGAAATGTGCCTTCGGTGTATAATCAGGAAAGATTCTGGGGTATGTATTATCAATGAGAGGGATTGAGATAGACCTTGCCAAAGTCAAAGAGATCCTAGAAATGGCACTACCGAGAACATTAAAACAATTAAGGGGTTTCCAAGGAAGACTCCAATCCATCTATAGGTTGATAGCATAGTTGGGAGACAAAGTTCTCCGCTATTCTCATCTACTCCACAAGGGGGTAGCATACAAGTGGGATGATAAGTGTAATCAAGCATTCAACAAAATCAAAGAATACCCGTTAATGCAACCGATACTCATGCCACCAATCCAGAATAAGCCAGTGATCTTGTACATATCGGCAACAATAGTAGCACTTGGCGCTCTATTAGCACAACATGACAAGATGGGGAAGGAGATAACCATATACTATATCATCTGAACCATGGCAGGGCATGAGTTAAATTATACCTTCATAGAAAAATCTTGTCTAGTAGTAGTGTTTTCCTCACAAAAATTCAGGCACTAAATGTTAGTCCATCAAATCAAACTCCTCGCCAAAATAGACCCCCTCAAGTATTTACTCTTCAAGGTGACACTTATAGGGCAGATGGCTAAGTGGGTCATGATCCTCTCAGAATACGACATTGAATATGTAGAAAGAAAAGCTATCAAGGGACGGGTGATTGCTGATCAATTAGCAAAAGCACCCATCTATTCAAAGAACCCACTTGTCTCCGAATTACCAGATGAGTCTGTGTTCAACCTCACTGCCATAGATCATTGGAAGTTTTATTTTGATGGGTCATATAAACAACATGGATCAGGAGCGGGTGTCTTCTTCATCACACTACAAGGGGATTGTATTCCTAAATCCTACAGGCTATCTTTCCCTTGCAATAACAACATTTTCGAATATGAAGCCCTTGTGATTGGACTCAGAATAGCAGTGCAATGGAAAATCATGTCTCTTCAAGTTTATGGAGACTCTTAGCTAATCATCAACCAAGTAAACAACGAGTACCAAACAAAGGAAAAGTTAACTCCATACAAGAAATTGGTAGAAGACATCAAAGAATTCTTCATTGACATCACATTTGAGAAAATACCAACGGCAAAAAAGAGAGCAGCAGGCACCATGGAAACAATCGGATCACTACTAGATATCCCACATAACATCCTTAAACATTAATTCCTCATAGAGAAGCTTCTCATACTAGCTTTTGAGGTACTAAAGTCTGAATTTTTGTGTGAAATAATTTGTCTTGGTAACCCATGGTATGATGATATATACACCTACCTAAAGATAGGATTCCTCCCGGTTGATATCAATTCGAACCTTAAAATATCCTTTGTCAAGAATTCATCTCGCTTTGTTATCTTAAGTGACACCTTATATTGTAGGAGTATTGAGGGAACCTTTTTACGATGCTTAAACATTGAGGAAGCTTTGACTACTTTAATAGAGGTACATAATGGTATATGTTGTTCACATTCAAGTGGTATGACCTTGGCCAGGAAGCTACGGAGAATGGGTTACTATTGGTTGATGATGGAAATAGAAGCTCATGAATATGTCAAAAAGTGCTTGCAATGCCAATAGAATGGGTATCTCATCCATGTAGCAGCTTAGGAGCTCCACCCGATTGTAACACCTTGTCCCTTCTCACAATGGGGGCTCGATCTCATTGGAAAAATTACCCCACCTCATCTAATGGACACAAGTTCATTATCACCACTACAGAGTACTTCACAAAGTGGGTAGAGGCCATTCCTATGACTTATATCACTAGAAAGTAGATTTCCAACTTCGTCCTGAATTTCCCAATTTTCTGCTATGGTGTCCCTCAAGCCATTATCTCAGATAACAAGCCACCTTTCAAAAACCAAGATGTTCGAGACCTACACCAAAATTTTAATATCTAGCATCACTTTTCCACTCCATACTACCCCAGGGTAATGACCAGGCTGAGGCTACAAATAAAACCATCCTCAGAATCCTCAAAGAGAGAGTCAATGAAGCTAGTCATGACTAGCACTTACAATTTAATCTCACCTTATCGGCCTATCAAAAAAGTATCTGCATGCCAATAGGTACAACCCCGTTCTCCTTGGTCTATGGATCATAATTCATAATCCCTATCAAATCAAGCTCCCATCCCTAAGAATATCACTGCAAAATATCATCACAGATGAAGAATATCGGGTATCATGGTTGAACAAGTTGGAACTACTGGATGAGCGATGCATGGATGCCCTGAACCACTTACAAGTCTACCAAAAATGTCTCAAGTGGAGCTATAACAAGAAGATCAAGAGTCAAACCTTCCAATTCAGAGAGCTGGTATTGAAGGAGAATCAGAAAAATGTACCAAATCTAGACAGCAAGGGAAATTTTGAACCCAATTGGTTGGGACCCTTCATCATC
This sequence comes from Sequoiadendron giganteum, assembly GCA_007115665.2. NCBI lineage: Eukaryota > Viridiplantae > Streptophyta > Pinopsida > Cupressales > Cupressaceae > Sequoiadendron > Sequoiadendron giganteum. The sequence continues at coordinate 15,060,109 of CM021100.1, forward strand.
ACAGCAAGCTACAAGTTAGGGGCATATCAGTTGTCAACACCTAAGCGTGAGCCTCTGTTGGATCCTATCAATAGCTCCCATCTTTAAAAAAATTATGCCTAAACATTCAAGGTATAAATCCAAAAATCCAAAAATCTAAAAAATAAAAAATATAAAAATCCAAAAAAAATTAGAAAAAGGATTGAAAACAGTAAAGATAAAAAAATGTCCTCTAGTGAAATCCACTTCGGTGGTGCTTTGCGCAAGTACCCTGATGAAAAATAGGCAAACATATGCCTTGTGTAAATAAAGCATTCTCCATCCACCAGGATCTCTATGGTTGGTTTTGCATCATCCATCACATTTCGTCGCATTCTTTCATCACCCGTCCACGTCTGCATTATAGCTTGATCCTGTGTTTGTATCATGTTCCACCCTAGTACTACTTGGCACATTCCTAAGGTCAGTTTGTGTTCTTTATATCGAATTAGTCTATCGCACCACATTGGATCAGATTCATGTATCTTCTTACAGTCTTCCTTAAAATAAGTCAAAAATAAAAAAAATCAAAAATAGAGTTGTCATGTCAAACTACATCATCTCTGAGCTTGAACGTAGGAAAGGCTAATCTTTGATTGGCCCCTGAAACACATTAGCTCAGTCCTTTAGGATTCTATCATAATAGAGTGACAATTCATTTGTTCACATCTCATCCATAAACAAGTTTGTGCCTATCGAACTACATGGTCTCTGCGTGTATAACATAGGAAAGGCTAATATTTGATCAGCCCTTAGGCCTCTATGATAGGTCTTTAGGTTAAGTTCTTGTTCAAAATCTCGAAAATACCAAAAAAAATGGAAAATTTGAAAATCAAAACATTTGTAAAACATATTGAAGATCCCAAAACAACCTCAAAATATTGCAAAATATAAAAAACGTTCAAAAACCCAAAAAGGTGCATCCGTCCCATTTCTTGACATCCATCCGGAATAATCAATCACTCATAATAAATCAATCATCAATTTAACCCTTCGGAAAAACAATTAGAAGCAAGCTTAGCAGTTGAAAGTGTGTTATCAAACGTCAGTGTCTTAAGACTAGGTTAGTAGGTAAGCAAGTTAGGTAGCTCTAAGTATCAATAGGCTATCATCAAGTCAATCTCATCATCATTTGATAAACATCACGTCCTAGGATACATCCTTCCTACAATGCACATCAACATCAGACATCATTGTAGTCTAGTCTTGGCTAATGGTATGATGAATATTAGCTTATTTGTTTACTTGATCTTTTTCTTTCAATTTATATTATTGCACTCATCCCAATGACCTCTCGATGATGTCTAAACAAAAATATATAGAAATAAATGAATGGGAAAATTATCATTATCTTTTTATCTGTTGTCCTTGTTGGATGTTCTTGTAATATAACCTTGGTCATGCGTGATTTGTTTGGTTTGTAGGGAAGGTATTTTAGGTGCCTTGTTGACCACATAGGAAGGCTTTCCTTTCTATGTTTTTGTCTGAGATATTTGAAATATCTAAACTACATTTTAAATAAGGTTTTGTATGCCAGGTGTGAATAGGAGTACTCCTATCTTATTTCCGAGTCAAATTCCATCACACTAGGAGAAACGCCATCCTGGTTTTTTATAACTTGATGGGTATGTGCAGGATCATCATGGAAAAAATAGGCCCTTAAGTGGCAATGAAAATTTAGAAAATTAGAGTTAGGCAACTTGACGTAAAAATTTGAATAAGTTATCTATATTATTTTAAAAATATGTAAGAATATAATCTGTAGAAAATTGAATGTAGTTTCTAAACTACTAGGTTTATTTTAAAAAAAAAAATCAATTTGGTGAAAATTTGAAATTTCAATGCAGTAGTACTTAAATTTGAGGGAAAAAATAAGAAGTAGGTGTCTGTCTAACCACCCTAACCACAATAAAATGATAATATACATTTATAAGGTTTTAGATATAAGTAGAGTACTCATGTCCCGATGTGATGCATATTTTTTTTGTATTTTTTTCCAAGTAAATAATTAATTATGATTTTTTTATTACAACTTTTAAAAAATATAAAAACTCATATGTCTAACCACCTTAACTTGGTCAAAACTTCATGAAATTCAATTTTTTTTTTAATCCTATAGTATGTGAAGCATAGAATGTGATGCATGTTTTAAATTCAAAAAATGTGATACCATTTGAAAGTTACAGATATTTCTCAATCAACCTATCAATCAAGACCTTAGTCGTAATTCAAATAAAAAATGAATAATAATTATTTATTAAATTCAAAGTAAAGTGTAATTTATATTGGTGGAAAGATGAGAATCTCCTTTAAAACCCCTTTTCATTTCATGAATTTTGGGTAAAAAAAAATTTGTCAGCCACATGGGCCATCATATCACTTACATATCACCACTTTTTGGCCCATCATGATCCTACACATACCTTGATTCATCATACCTATGTGTGCTATCAAACATAAGGATAGTTATGCTCTTTACATCCTCAATCCTTGGATAAGAAATACATCATCATCATTCATCATCATATCTAATAAAGTCTAGATGACTCATAGACTTGTTGGAATTTTGCATCTTCTTAGATTCAAGGGTTGATCCCTCTCATTCTTCTATCCTCTTTTACCCTAACATGTTATCATGACATGCATCCATCTTGCATTCATAAAACATCAACATACCCATCCTGCATAATCATACATATCATCATAGAACAATATAATTTGTCTCATCCATGTCACATGCATTGCATCATCAATTAAGTTGTTTCATATAATATAGATTTGTTATTCTAAGCATCTTAAGCCATCTCATTTTATAAATCATTTAAGACATTTCAGATAATATAGATCTATTATTATAAGAATATTAAAAAAATCTCATTTGCACCGTCATTATCATATAGATCTATTAGTCTTGTAAGCGTGTGATTAGGTGTAAAGCACAAAACACTTCTTAATACGACATTATATCAAAGACAAATCAAATTGAATCAATTCAAAGCAATAATCAAATGAAAGCGTCATATTGTTCTCTATCTCCCAAGATTTATTAAATCAAAATGGCTCTCAGATCGTAATTGCACTATTATTGTTAAAATGACAATTGAAAGAACGAGATAGATACTAAAGCAATGATATGGAGTTAAATATAACAATACTAGATGATAAATGAATTAAACTAGCATGAAATGACATGAAACAGATAATTGCAGCTATAGGAGGTAGCCATGATATTGAAGGTTGATTGTTGGATTTTGGATGCTTGAATGCTTGATGCTTGATACTTGAATTCCTGCAGAGTAAGAGTGCAAAACTTAGATTATCTGGATCCTTTTCTTGGTTCAATGAGGCTATATTTATAGATTTCCTGGCTGTAGAAATGCACAGGGAAGGCATTGAGAGGCTTGGATTCAATCTGGAGGATTGAATGGTGAAAGATGGAGGAGATTGAGAGAATTTTGGTGATTGTCTCTACCCATGAAAACACCAGGCAAGTGAAGAGGAAGGATTGATGGAGGAGGATTGAGAGAAGAATTTGGAATTTATCTCCAATTTGTCTCCAAAACTTCTCGTGAAGTTTCAAAGCATTAATTGTGACATATTTTAGACAAAAATTAGACATAGGATATCTAATTCATTTTTGAGGAAATGTAGATGGAATATTCCTTATGCTTTAATTCAAATATTTTTGATTTATTTAAATTAGCAAAAAGAGGGATAAATAATTTAATTAAACGAACTATAGAAGTTGTTTATTAAATTAAATAGAAGAATAATGGTAATTAATTAATAAAGCATTTGATCTTTATTTAATTAATGTAAGATTAATGTGATAGAATAAAGTAGGGATTTGATAATTAAATAAAACAAAGTATTTAATTTTGTTTATTTAATTAAGATGAATTTAAATGTGAACTATATAAATAAATATTTCTATTTATTCAATAGTAGAGGAAATTAGGATAATTAATCAAATAATTTATATTTAATTAATTGGATGCTCCAGACCAATTTTAGGTGTATACATTTTGCCCCTCTTTGAAGTGATGTGTTTACGCATTGCTTCAAAGAAAATTTTGCTGCTACTTCCAAGATCAATGATAAAGAAAATAATTATGTATGCCCTAGACATGCCCTAGGCATTGATTTTCAGATGATTGCCGATAATATGCCCCCTCGGGAGATAAATTAATGATTTGATGATTTTTAGATTTTTTATTTTTTTTGGATTTTTATGATTTTTTGATGATTTGATGATGATTCGATGATGAAATAATTTATCTCCCGATATAGAATATTGATTATACTAGATGATAAAATGTTGCCCTGCTTTGCCTCCTTGTGTTTGATGATTTTTGATCGTGTCAGCCTTTGATTTGACATTGATTGTTGATCCTAATAGATTAGAAGATTATTGATCTCATGATAGGTGAGATTCAATGATTGATTGATGATTGACTTCATGATAGGTGAGGATCAATGATAGATTGATGATTGACCTCATGATAGGTGAGGATCAATGATAGATTGATTGATTGACCTTATGATAGGTGAGGTTCAATGATAGTCGCTCATGAGATTTGATCAAAGTCTCACTAGAGTAGATTAGATTGATAGGTTGATTGATTTTTGATTGATTATAGGAGGATTTTAGAGTTTTTCCCAAAGATGTGGGACATGATTCCACATCTAGCGTAGGCTGATATAGATATCATTAATCGATGTGAAAAATCTATAATACAGATGCAAAACTAATATGAATGCAGTTTAATTTTATCATGCAACTATATGCAAACTATTGTCATTTTAATAGTACTTTTGTGCTTTTTTATCATCATAGAGCTTTATTGGATGTTGAAAGTGAGTACAAGCATCAATGGTATATGTTAGACCAATGATGACCTAAGTACTACTTTCATGATTTTTGATATTGCAAGCGAACACAAGCATCGAGGTATAATTGAACCAAGATGACCTGAGCATTCATTGCATAAACAAGCAGTGATTAATCATTTCAATGTGTGAATTCTGAGTGTCATCAGTGATACATTTGCATAGCACATCCCCTGACAATTCATACATTCATATGATTAGCTTACAGATAGTAGACAATAAAAATATCATTCTCCTTCCTTGCTTCTCTAGTCCAATACATCATCGAGTTGCTCTAAAGAAATGATAACAATGATCAAAATGCAACAGGTTCAACCTTTTCTTAAAGTATTTCAATCATTATTCAGATTAGATCATCCATCTTGATTTTGTGATGTTTTTGTGATTTTTGATTGAATTTTTGACATGTTTTTGGATTTTTGATTGAATTTTGACATTTTTTTGGATTTTTTGACTGATTTTTGACATGTTTTTGGAGTTTTGACTGAATTTTGACATTTATTTGGATTTTTTGATTGATTTTTGACATGTTTTTGGATTTTTGATTGATTTTTGACATGTTTTTTGGATTTTTGATATGATACGAATGTTCGAAATGTTCTGATAATGATTGATGTTTGCACTTTGATCATTGTTTTTGTTGTGTTTTTCCTAGGCTCGTTGTTTTATTGCCCCCAATGATTTCAGTATTTTTCCCCCAAGCTAGGGTGAGACATGACCACATTGCAATGATATGTTCTTGAGATTTTATTGCACCTTTTTTCAAATTTTATGATTTTTTTTTGCATTTTTGAGGATATTTTAAGATGAAATGAGATGATATGGTTGATTGAAGGAACAAGATGCCTGAAAATAGGGGTAATGCAACCATGGATAATTGATAGATCAAAATGAAATTTTTACTACAAAACATGTCACACAAGCAACATATCTCTTGTCAAAAGATGATAATGGTATGATTGATTAAGATGCCAGGAATGATTGATTCCATAAGACATGATGATGATAAGATTGATGATTGTTGATGATTGATTGACAAAAGATATGAGGATTGGATAATGTTTTGTAGCTAGGCTTAAATATGATTTGTATGATAAGGTTCGAGGTTGAAAAGAGACATGATGACATGGATTTTGATATGCTAGAAGATATGGAATGGAAGAAATCGAGGAAAAAAATGATGAATGGAGATGATCAAGATTAACTAGATAAGATACAGACACAAGGCCCAAGTATTTTGCTCTTATTCCTCATCAAGACCAAGGAAAGGAAGAAATGATGTATTTAGTAAGAATGATGGAATATGGATAAGATAAAAGATATGGTATGGAAGATATGGATAAAGTGTATAGGATAAGATATATGATGTTCAAGAAGATCCTTAACCTTGTCAAGATCAAAGGTGGATATGTAAGGAATGAGCATAGAAAGGATAATGACCGTGAATGATAAGATGGATGAAACTTGTTCCTAAGTGTAGAGTGCAAGAGGAATATGGAAGATAGGATATGGATGATAGGGAAATGGAGGAACGACTTAAGCATCAAGTTTCACAAAAAAATATCCCTCTAATAAACCATGGAAATGGTAATTAGACTCCTAAATGTTGGTAGATTAATGATATGATGGAAGAATCTAAGGACTTATGCAAAGGTTTGGATTAAAGGAGAATGAATGGGGATGAATGTTGGATAATGGATAGGAGTTTGGAAGGCTTGTTGATGGATAGATGGAAAGGATGGAAAGATCAACATTGGCACACACCTTGAAGGGTGGTGGAGTGATGGAGGAAAAATGGACTTGGAAGGTGATAGGTTATTAGATGGAAAATTGGAGGAAGCTTTTGGATTAGCAAATTTGGATGCCAATTTATATTTTATTGCTTCTATGAGACTTTTAGGAATCCACATGATTTTTGACTTTGATTTTTTATTTTGGGGCCTTTGCGGCCTTTCACATTTTTCTTTTACATTTATGGACCTTTGTGGTCTTTGAGAATTTCCTTTTTGCTTTGATGGGCCTTTGTGGCCTTTTGAAAATTTATTTTGATTTATGGGCCTTTGTGGCCTTTTGAAAATTTCTTTTGATTTTGGATTGATTTTTCTTTTATTTTTGCATGTCTCTTCGAGGAGACATGTTGATCCTTTGATACATGTGGATTTTGATATAGAAGCTTTTGATATTTGGCACCCAAATTGCTTCCAAGAGCAATGGGAGGGGTGGATTGAGATGAATGATATGGAGGTATTATGGATGAGTTAATGTGAGTATAATTTTGAAAGGGTGTCAAGGATGTGTGCCTTTGTTGTTCTTGAGAAATAGGATATGGACCTAGGATAGAGGGAAGGTTTGATGGACTAGGATGAAGACCTAGGATAGATGGTATGTTTGGTGGATTAGGATGAGGACCTAAGATAGATGGTAGGTTTGATGAACTAGGACACTTAGGTGTATAACCAAGGCCATGGTGATATGGGTTTCTTTGAACAAAAAGGGGTTCTAGGATACCTTGTTCATGAAGGCCTAATCCTTTTCCTTTGTAATTCATACTTTGACACATTTGTTTACCAATGGGATATGTTTTGTTTGTGAAACAAGATGCAAGTCCATTTTGGGGAGGATATGACATGGATGAGAGGATAGGTGTTGGAAGTAAAATAGAATGGATAAAAGTGGAGGATCCCAATTTATAGGTATGGGGTTCATGGATAGCTTGAGTAGGTGTGATAGGCTCTTGACATGGCGATGATGGGTGTTTTGATCTTGACGTGGAAAATAATTATGAAGTGGTATGAAAGGCATATCTTGATCATGAGAAGGATAAACATCTTCATGAGATGAAAGTGTATCCTTGAATGGAAGCATATATTGACCTTGATGAGGAAGGGAATCATGAGACTGTGTAGAAAGCATGTCTTGATCATCAATTGGTGGGTGATCCCACAAAGCTAGTATACAATCTATGAGAGGAATTGATTTTTGCTAAAATCACATATTTTTAGAAAATATAATGATTTAAGCCTTTAAAAGTTCCATTTTAAGGATTCCAATTTAAGAGGGTTTGATCAAACCACCTTAGATCAAACCCCCTTGGATATAACCTCGATAGTTTTAAACCATACCTATAAATGAGTCTCATTTACACCTATCAAAATGCTGATAAAAAATCACTTTTGATTTACCTTTTGGGGGATCAAATAAATTCATTTAAAAATTATTTCAAATGATTATGTTAGTCCTCAAAATGAGCTATCCCACGAATATAATTTTAATATGTTTTGGTTTTATTATGTATGTGTTTTTTTAGTTTTATTAAACATAGGTTTTTCACTAAAAATCAAGCTCTCTGTTTTGCACATGTGGAAAAATAGAAAATTATCAAAACAATTTTTTTAAAAATATGTTTGTGCTGGATTTTGATTTCATTGATCCATTAAAAAAAACAAAATTGAGTTTTGATACATACAAAAAAATTTATGTTGTATACAGTCCGCCTATGTCTGAATTGAAATTAGTTTGACTTCGAAACTCTATTAAAGAAAAAATATTCAATAAAAAAATATGAGACCAAATGAAAGTGCTAGATCCCATAGTTACAAATCTAAATTCAAAAGAATTATAATTTTATCCTTCATACAAATTTTTTTATGTTGTATATAGTGAGCGTCACTTTTTAAAAATATTGTTTTATGAAAAAAACTAATTTTCATGGGAGATGGAAAAAGAAGCGCAATATTATTCCAAAAATTTTGAAAAAAATATTTTTAGAATCTACAGACAAAATGTGATGAGACTCTAGTTTGCATCATCTTCAAATTCCTCATGGTTTACCTGCTATAGGTGCCCAAATGTGAAGATTTAGTTAAAAATAATAATTTCAGTGTCCAGTTTGGCCAAAAATTGTAAACCACTATTGTGGGATCACCCTAGTAAGACATCATTAGATAGGATGGAAGAACTATCATGCTCTTGTGATGTAATAGAATCATGAGATGTTATGGATTGATGAGATGATATGGAAGAAGAACCTAGAAGGATACTTGTCTCTTGAGATGGAAGGGAATCATTTTGGATGAAAAGTGAAAGGAGGGGATCATCATAAGATTCTTGAGAAATGGGATCTTGATCAAAGATTGGAAGAATTTGTGGAATGTTGATAGTGGAAAGAATATTTTGATCTTGATGTGTAGGGGATTCTATGCTAGCATGCTTTGGATTGAGAGATTGACATGAATCATTGGATGTTGAAGATATGATAGAAGAGGATGATTTAGCTTGAGTGAAAGAATCTTGAGGTTTATTTTGGCTTATTGTGGATGGAGATAAATGCATGACATGATAGGATTGCTCAATATAATTTGTGTTTGAGGACTTAGATTTGGGCTTATGGATCTTTTGTAAAAATTCAAAGACATTGAACTTGGATGATGTAGTTGTTGGTGGAGAGGGTGTCATGTCAAGATTTTTTTTTTTAGAGGAATAAGCACAAATGTTTGGCAGAAAATATCTCTTTGTGGTTCTTTCCCTTTGCACATCCTAGATTTGTTGTTGAAGGTTTTTCATTTGATGAGCTAGAGCATTCAATTGATCCTCATCTATTTTGGCCATGGTGGTTTGCGTTTCAATTTCTTGTTCTTTGGATTTTAGTCTTCGTGACCTTGTTAAAATGGACATACGAATGTTTATTATTTTCAATAAACTTTTGATCTTAGTTTGGTAAAGTGTCAAGGATATTAACTCAATTCAAATAGAATGATAGATTCTATTGATTAGACTAAGTTGATAAGTTTGATTATAGGGTTTCATTTCTTTGATTTAGGATGACTGATCCTGAAACTTAACTTACTAATCAAATGTGTTTGATTGAGACACTTTTGGATGGTAGATCTTGGTTTGATTTGAACAAATTCAATCGTAAATTCCAATTTATGCAAGTTTAAGACTCTGTTTTGATTTAGGAAAGTTTACATTCTAATAAAAATCTAAATTTTGATGTTAACTGCCTGACAGGGGATTCCAATAGCGTAATGTTTTTTCTTTTTTTCTTTGTCTTTTTCAGGATGATTTGATCTGAATTAATTTTTTTAAAACACAACAAGCATTTGTAAAACAATTGTTTCTTTAAGATCTAGAGTCTAAAAAACAAGTGTATGTTTAAGAATCACAACATGATCCTTCTTGATTTTCACTGGTTTTTGATAAAGAATATACTTCAAGTAGACTCACTCTTAAGATCAAAAGGGTCATCATTATACTCACAGCCCACATCTTGAAATTGCGTTGATGCACACAACCGTGTCACCCCCTAGAGGGCGCCCGTGTTTTTGTCATTTCCAGGCGCGTACTCAGAGTTGGATTTCTTGTCCTCTGAGCAAACGGTCCTTGGAAATTATATGGTGAGTGTCTTGGGGGCAGATTCTTCCCTCCCCTTGCACTGTGAGTATGACAATGTTTGGTTACTGACTCGGCGGGATTCTACACTATGGTTCGTAGATAGGGTTTCCGTTCAAAGCGGCAAATGATAAAATCCCTCAGGAGACGTCCCAATCTCTAGAACAAAGATTTTGGGGATGGTTATCTTGCACACTTCCATCAAGTTGGACTTTCATTAACAACTTGCTTTTGATTATAGTGGGTTGGAAAAACTAGCTTTGGTTGTTCCCACTTAGGTTGTTCCTGTAGGGTGAGTACTTTTTCCCACTACAATAGGCCTTCTAAAGGATTTAACAAAGCATAAATAGCATGAAGTAAAAAGTGAATCTGGCGCTTTGGTCACCCAGTTAAGGGGAGAGCATAAGCCTAATCATCACAAGCACAACATATAAGTTATTCTATTTTAAGCCCAAAATGAAATTTTCTAATCTATGTGAAGGTGTTGCTTCACAAAATCATGATGTTCTTTTTAACTTTATACTGCAAAAATGTGATGACTACCCTAGGATTGATAAATTTTCTCTAAGAAAACAAAAAGTGGCTACCCTAGGATTGATACATTTTAATCCAAGTGACTACCCTAGGATTGATAAATTTTAATCCAAGTGACTACCCTAGGATTGGTTCCTTTTAACCAAATTTTGACAAAGATTCTGTAGATGGTTAATTTTAAGCCCAAAGTAATGCTAGTTGGTCCTAAAGCATGCATGAAAAATAAAATATGATGGGTTATTTTCCCATGAGTGTTTGAAAACACTATTACAATGGATATCAAATGACTCTTTTTTTCACTTTTTTTTTGAATTTAATGCTCCATATTTCTCTTAAAACCTGCAATAAATGCTCAAAATGTTAGATGAGACCAAGAAATAAGAAGATATAAAGGTTAGATGAATGATTAAGCATAAAAACCCTAAAATTTAGACCAAGTTACAATGTGATTTGACTTTAAATTGAAAATTGAAAATTTAAACTCTACAAAAAGTGCTAAATACCTACACCATTGCATAGGTTATGAAATTCTACCCCATTTCAAAAAACAAAGTTTCGAAAAAGACCTCCATATGACCAAGATATGACCATTTTAAGATTGACTGTCAAAGCGCTAAAACATGTATGCACTAAAAGAAGTCACAAAAGCGCTAAAATAAGTCACGGAAGCGCTAAAATAAGTCATGGAAGTGCTAATTTTTTTACGAAAGCGCTAAAATAAGTCACAGAAGTGCTATAATTTTACGAAAGCGCTAAAATAGAGCACAAAAGCACCATAGTTTGCCACGGAAGTGCTAAAACGGAACTCGTTGAGAATCTACTCCAAATTGTAAGCGTGTGATTATGTGTCAAGCACAAAACACTTCTTAATACGACATTATATCAAAGAAAAATCAAATTGAATCAATTCAAAGCAATAATCAAATGAAAGCGTCATATTGTTCTCTATCTCCCAAGATTTATTAAATCAAAATGACTCTCAGATTGTAAGTGCACTATGATTGTTAAAATGACAATTGAAAGAATGAGATAGATACTAAAGCAATGATATGGAGTTAAATATAACAATACTAGATGATAAATGAATTAAACTAGCATGAAATGACATGAAATAGATAATTGCAGCTACAGGAGGTAGCCATGATATTGAAGCTTGATTGCTGGATTTTGGATGCTTGAATGCTTGATGCTTGATTCTTGAATTCCTACAGAGTAAGAGTGTAAAAGTTAGATTATCTGGATCCTTTTCTTGGTTCAATGAGGCTGTATTTATAGATTTCCTAGCTGTAGAAATGCACAGAGAAGGCATTGAGAGGCTTGGATTCAATTTGGAGGATTGAATGGTGAAAGATGGAGGAGATTGAGAGAATTTTGGTGATTGTCTCTACCCATGAAAACACCAAGCAAGATATAAGAGGAAGGATTGATGGAGGAGGATTGAGAGAAGAATTTGGAATTTGTCTCCAATTTGTCTCCAAAACTTCCTGTGAAGTTTCAAAGCATTAATTGTGACATATTTTAGACAAAAATTAGACATAGGATATCTAATTCATTTTTGAGGAAATGTAGATGGAATATTCCTTATGCTTTAATTCAAATATTTTTGATTTATTTAAATTAGCAAAAAGAGGGATAAATACTTTAATAAAACAAACTATAGAAGTTGTTTATTAAATTAAACAGAAGAATAATGGTAATTAATTAATAAAGTGTTTGATCTTTATTTAATTAATGTAAGATTAATGTGATAGAATAAAGTAGGGATTTGATAATTAAATAAAACAAAGTATTTAATTTTGTTTATTTAATTAAGATGAATTTAAATGTGAACTATATAAATAAATATTTCTATTTATTCAATAGTAGAGGAAATTAGGATAATTAATCAAATAATTTATATTTAATTAATCGGATGCTCCAGACCAATTTTAGGTGTATACAAGTCTAACCATCCATACATCCATCTTGAACCTCTTTGTCACGAGATCAACCCTAAAATTGAAATTTTCACCTGATCTCTCGAGGGGCCAGTGTACCAACATACTTATTTCCGCTGGGGCATTTGAAAAAATCAGATTTTTTTTTAAATTTGATCTCAACAAGGTTATTCTTTGAACCAATGTAGAAGGTACATTGCTTCAAATAGGGGCAAAATATAGATGCTCGAATTAACATCGTTTCTTCTATTAATCAAATAAAGCAATTTATTTCGATTAATTCACTGGTGTGCATCATATTTGATTAAATAAATCAATTTATTTAATTAAATTCCTAAAAGTCCTCTTATTTGATTTAATATATCAAAATGATTTAAATCAAATGTCAAATCCCCTAAATCCCTTCAAGTTAATTAATCTTAATTAATTAACCCCTAATCACCATTACCCATCCTCTAGGTTTTGACTCAACCTGGGTCAAACCTAAACCCTTGACTAACCCACCCACTTGCACATGAAATTAATTTTATTTAATTATCTAATTACCCTTATTTTCCCTCACAAGGCATATTCCAAAGGAATATTCCTTCATTTACTCCACTTATTTGACTTTCTTGCCCAAACCATTTCCCTCCAAAATGTCTCAACCATATGCATTCAATGCCTCTTGCACATGCATTAACCTCTCTTACACCTCTCAAATCCTCAACCACTTGCATTAACCATGCACATTATCCAAAATTTTCTCCACCTTCCTCCACTAGCCATGTGACAAGTGTCATAATATCATTGGCTCTTCTTTAGTCCCACATTCCTCCCATCTCTCCATTCTTTAACTCTTGAATCTATAAATACAAGGCATTTCTACTCCACAATCATCCACAATTTGAGTATTTGCACTATAGGCATTTTGAGCTCATCTTGCATTTTTGCATCATTATCATTTGAAGCTTGTCAAGGAGATGGGAAAGGGAATCCTTTTCACATGAAAGGTGCACCACTTCCACTATGAGATAGGTATGAACATGCTTTTGTAATTGTTTCATTTAGTTGCTTTAGTTCTTGTTGTTTTGTTAGCATTATCAAGCATGTTTAGATATTTCATAGGGATGCTTGTTCTTGTTTGCTTAATTTGACTAACCATGATAACATTTGTTTGTTGATTGAGTGAAATCTAAAGAGAAACATCCACACAAACTAATAAAAAAATATAATCCACTATTTAGTACACATCGCATGCTCTCCAATGCCTATTTGAAATTAAAAAGTTGATCCCATATGCAAAATTTATGACCAAAATCATGAAATGGAGAATGTAAGAAAGCTAAAGTAGCAAAACAAATTCCTACACTAACCTTGAGAGGAGAATAATGTAAAAATTTACATATTTTTAACAATTAAAAAAACTTAAATAATAATAAACATAAATATCCTGTATACCATGACACAATGATTTACATGGGGAAAACCCATTTGGGAGATAAACCGCACACTCCAAAAGCTACCCAATATATATTTTATAAATCACAAAGATTACAATATACTTACAAAAAAATCTTCTCATAGGAACTTATCACCACTAGAGATCAAGAGACAACATTGGTCCTTTCGTGCTAAAAATGGGTTTTTTTTATGTCGTATTTGGTCTTATTTTGCATCCACAAGCCTCAATTAATGCATCTTTTCAAGGATAATCTTGACACATATGTAATACCCAATCATTATTAAATGATTTTTATTTGTATGACCTAGATTTAGTGATCTAGGACTCATACACTAGACCTTGGGCGTATGAGTCCCACCTAGGTTTCGGGGCCTAGATATGAATTTAACATTAAACTAAGCATTTTGTTGAAAAATGTGTCCCAAGCCTAGCCTAATGGGACTCGTACGCCACAATTGGTGTATGAGTCCCACTTAGCTTGAACCTATTTTGAATCCAAATTCTTGGTGGGATTTTATTCTCCTAGAACTGATGTCGGCTTGTAGTGTTGTAATTTCGGGAAATTTGGCATAAACAAGTATAAATACAAGGTTATTTTACATATTTTCTATTAGAAATTTAAGTGATCTTATGAGCATTCAAGTGAGAGAACTTACAGATCATTCAAGAGAATTCAAGAGTGATTATGAAGCATTTTGGAACACTATAGAAGATTAAAACATCATGTCAAAGTCATCATGTATCATGTTTATTTTTTAGCTAACATTTTTGATGTAGAGTTTTATGATTCAAGTAAGAATTCAAGTCAAGATCCATAACATTCAAGAAAGATTCAAGATCTAAATTCATGCTATCCATTACATACAAGATTTTAGCCTTTTGTTCAAGGGTTTGGTGAGTTGTAACATTGCATATTTTCTCATTCACCATTTGTTCTTTCTATTTGATTTTATTTCAAGGCTTGATTACCAAAACGAGGTTTGATCGAGGCAAACCCCTATCCACTATTTTTTTTCCCTCTCTTTGATATGTGATTTACTGATCTAGGTGGTTTATATTGGAGAGCCATTGAAGAGAAAGTTTGGAGAAATTTGTCACTTAGGTTGTGAAGTTGTCATCTACGTTGCAAGATCATGAAAAGTCACCTATAGGTCATCATTCAGTGTTTCCAACTCAGAGATTTGACAGGTGAGGAGCTACATGAAGTCGCTAAAGCATAGAAAATTTTTAGATCAACCCTAATAATGGGACTAAATCACCACTTGTGGCATATGAGTCTCAGTATATAAAAATTCATATATTTTTTGTAGATCCTGATTCAGTAGTTCCAAATTCCAATTTATGTCTGAAACCCTAATCTAGGACTAAACCGCCCAACCTAGTGTATGAGTCCTAGTGAGTATTAAATTCATTATCTCCAATATTTCAGACCCTCATTCAAGCTTCTTCAACTTCCAAGTGCACCTTTATACTTTCTCAGTCTTTTATTCTATATTTTAGTTTCATAATTTAGGTTATATAGTTAGGTTATTCATATCTTTTTCTTAGTCTTTCCAAGCCCTACCTTGGTGGTGAACCCTCTTTTAGTCTTTAAACACACCTTAGGACACCCTATTGTAGATCTCTAGGGTTTTCTTGAGTGAAACTTGTAGGAAATCAGTTCTTCTATCTCCCAAAGCATAAGAAAATACCTATTTTGAGGTTTCATTTTGGTGATCCTAGCCTTTAGAACACCTTATTTTCTAATTTGGAGTGCATGATAGTCCTAGATCTAGCTTACATTAACTTTGCATTAGTTGATTTTCATCTAGGGTTTCTAAATCTTGCATTAGTGAAAGTGCGTATAGATTGTATTTTTGCCTCTTGCATCATTGAATTTCATTTGAAATATGTAATTTCACTTAGCCTAGAAATCATTAAAACCAAAAAACATAACATTCACTTAGAATTTTCTGAGATTTGTGCAAAAACCCTAATCTGGGACTCATATGCCCTCTGGGTGATTTAGTCCTAGTACAGGTGGTTTTTCTCAATTTTTGGGTATTCTGCATTGACTTTTTATCAACATTTGAATCCTTGAAAAATCCTGATTGTGACTCATATTTCCCTTTGGCCGATTTAGTCCCATTTTAGATTCAAAACTACATTTTCTAGCATTGAAAACTTTGTTTTTGTGCTTTTGTTTGTGTTGATGGTGTTTTTATGCACTTCACAACACAGGTAATGCATAGGTACATTACCTCTCTTGAAAGACAACCTTCCACAATCAAATTGCAGAACACTATCCCAAGGTCTCTCGGATGTCAGGTCTTGACAGTGCTTGGAATATTTCAGTTGTTTATGTGATTTGCTAGAATCACAAGGTGGACTTACGGATTAAAGCTGTAGGGAAATTGCATCAACCAACAAAGTCCTATAGATCTGGAATTACATGCTTTGCTGCAGGTTCAAGTAGCAGTCTTGGACTCTAGTATTTCGTCTAGTTTGGCTTTTACAATGCACAACGAACCTTGATACGAACAGTGTCTGAAAGAAAGGAAAAAGGGGAAAGGGGCGAAGAAGAAAGATGTTTCCTAAACCTACAACTACCGATGAACAGTGATCATGGAGATTCTTGCCGTGGACAGTTTCCTTAAACTGGATTTCACTTAACCAGAATTCTCACAATATCATGAAATCTATGCTATCTTCTAGGGACTGCAAATATTCATTGTTCATTCACTATGGAAGCATGGATGAAGATGAAATTCAATGAGCAGCAATGGAATAGGAGTCCAGACTAACTTTACACAGTCATCTACCCTCAACAGATGACCAAAAGTATGGACAAGGAAAGCATACACACAACAATTATTTCCAAGATCAGAAATATCATATCAAATCTATCTAACTCAAAGTGAAGATGCTAGAACAGCAGAGAAACTTAAAACAATCTATAACTAAAAGGGAGAAGAATCATGAAACTTATTGAGAAACTCAGAAAATACACCAAAATTGACTGTATTTGCTATTTATAATTTCTGCAGCAAGTCTTTACAACAACTCAACTCTCTAAAACGAGAGGAGGAGAGCTCCATTTATAGATTCAAATAACAAAATGTATGGCCAAGATTCATCTTACATCAGGGTCTCACCTACCCCCCAAATATTACAATTAAGAACTCATTTTGTCTCTTCCTAATCTCATCATCTAGTGACAACACTGTAGCGGATTTATCTTTCAGCTGTTTACTCTTGGCTGTAGCTACTCTTTAAGGTACTGTTCTTCGATGACCGGATTGCCTTCCTGCTTCCTTAGTGCTGCATACTCCATGAAGCTCAGGATCAAGGTTTGGAGCTTTTCTACCTCCATGATATAAGACTTTAAGATCTGATAACTCCATTCTTGAGAGTTGTTGTTGAGCTTCTCCCAGTCTGCTTCATATTTGGTGCTATTTTCCTTGCAGACCTCTGATTGTGCGAATGCTCGAGCAGCAAAACTCATGAATTTAGTGGTGACCTCAGCAGACATCCCATCCTCCATGGTCTTCAAAAAGTGGGGTTTGAGGTTCTCAGGATTGATCTCGGCGGCAGGAACCTCATACCCTGTCATCAATTTAAGGTATTGGGTGCACTCCTCCCTGGATTCCCTCGCCCATTCAATATCTGGAGCAATTCGCTCCAAGACCTGCTCCAGCCTCCTTTTTCTATGGTTGTAGTCCCTCTTCCAGGTATCCACCAGCTAGTGCTCATCATCCTTGAGGGCGAAATCCTTCTCCCATACATCTCTTGGCAGTGCGAGGATACCCTCAATTTTCGGGTAGGCTACGTCATACTTTCCCGAGAACTTTTCACAGATTTTTCTTGTGTCCTCAAGAGTTTTTTGGACCTCTAGAAACCGATTTGCTGATCGAACAGCTATGTTGATACCTGTGTTCCCTATATCCAGAACTTGATGGAACCAGTTTTCTATGGTTTTATCCAGGTTTTGTCTCCTCTCAAGTTTCTTAATTTGTTCATGGGAAAGTAGCTGAGGTGGGGCTGACGAGGTTGTAGGTTGCTCATCCGGAGACGACCACTACTGGATGTAAGCTGTTAGATCCGCAACCTGCTCTTTTAACTCATCTTTTGAGCTTTTGTCTTGCCGAATGAGCTGTACGACCATGGCGACCGACTCTTGGAGGTGCTCAAAGTTTTGATCCCTCGTGGCCACTCCCAGATCAATGGTGGAGATTTTGTAGGTTGTGCCTTGTTCCCCAACCACCGGCATTGCTAACTGTACTGCTCTTGATCCCGAGGCGTCCATAGTTATCTTTGACCTGACCTTTGGCTTCTTCTCCTTTCGGGTGCTGATATGCACCCTGGCCATGATGGCTTCCAGCCTCGCCTTGGGATCCTTTGAAGTGGGAGTCTTTGGCTTTAGTTGTCTTTGCAGCCAATCAGGCATTTGGGAGTCCTTTCCTGATCCCTCATCTACCGTTCCACTGTCCTCCTTTTCTAACCCAATAGTTCGGATGATGATGGCCCTTTTATTGGTTTCTATATCTTCCTTCTCTTCAGTGAGAACCTGCTTGGACGTCTCATGTTTAGCTGGGGACTTGGCGTGTGACTGTCCTTTTGGAGAATCCTCCTTTCTTGCATCCTCTTCCTCGCTTGAGATATTCTAATATTTCTCTGAACTTTCTATTTCTTTGTCCTCGGGAAAGAGGGTTTCTTTATCATGCTCTGGAGTCTGGCCACGTTCCTCAGCTGGAGATCTATCTCCTTCTGCCTCTATAGCATCAATCTCCTCCTCCTATGCGAGCCGATCCTCAATTTCTTTGAGCTGCCGTCCCCATTCTTCATTAAGCCCGGGATCATTTGATTCTCGGATTAGCTCAGCATTACGGTCTCTACTGTCCTCACTGTCACCGCTTGAAGCCTCATAAGCTACCGTGTGAACTGCTGACGCTCAAATGGGGGATTCTCAAGATCCTGAAATTCTGTGGGCTCTGGCGCCTTTTTAGCTTCTAGCTGTTGTCGTTCCCGCTCGTTCGATATTTGCATCGTTGCTTTCATTCTTGGTGACTCGGTAGAGGGGGATGCTACTGGGGTGGAGGTCATAGCTTGAGCTATTGTAGCCTGGACCATTGGATTGGCTAGCATCCCTGAAAGCTCTGATGGAACATTCTGCATGTATTTTGCCAAGGACTTTGGAAGGCTTGAGGTTGGCGTTGTGGCAGTGGGAACGAAAGGAAAGGAAGGAGACATGGAAGGAGAGGTCAAGGGTGAGGTGGCAGCAGATGGTGAGTCCATATGAATAACCTGCATCCCTTGAGAAGTAGGAGGGAGGTGAACAGAGATATCCACCGCAGGTGGGGAGGATGCTGAAGCTGGGATCGAGGTAAGTGGAGTGGCGGGTGTGATGACGATAGGTGGAGATCCAAATGAGATGGATCTTTTGCTGGCAATCCCAAGGGGTGAATCTTTGGACATCATAACCGTTGCCATGCCTCCTGCTATTTTCCTTTTCTTCTTCGAAGGTTCCAACTCAGATGACTTGCGGACATAAGTCTTTGGCTTTGGGAGTTGTCAGCCAACGTCCTTCCTTTTCTTGGACTTTGGAGAGGGTGGGGCTTGCGATGTCTCCCCAGCTGCAACAGTGGCTTCTCCACCTTCGAAACCGCTTGGTTCACTAACATGTTCACTGGCAAGGTCGGTGTACGTTAGTGTGACCCCTTGTTGTTTTAGCTGGGCAACCTTACTGTTTATCCATCCTCTTGTCCTGGCCTCGACGAACCTAGTGAGTACACTGACATCACTGAGTTCTGGGGTATCCCAGTTGATTGTAGGCAGCGGCAGGTTGGACACTGTATCGTAGATCGAGTCTAGAATTGTCTCCTCATCCTCCTCTACTTGATTAGGAACCGGGCATAAGTTTACCCTTCGCACATGGACTACGGTCATACGCATATAATAACGCATCCGTACTTCAAGATCATCCTCGCAATTAGCCCAGAAGTCCTCGATGTTGTGGAGGTGGGCATACCCACGTCCCAACGCCTTGTGGACATGGCCATAAGGATCCATCCGTGGCCTTGCTGTGTATTGCTCGAAGTTGTACTCGGCCAGCTCCTTTTCGGAGTATCCTGCACACTGGGAGGTATGAACCTTATACATTCCCTGACCCAGATTCATTGGATAGACAGGGCCTGCCAGATGTTTCTCGCCTAAGAGGCTATGGATGATCGAGTTCGAGTCAGTTTGGATACCGAGGCAACTTATTTGGCTTATCCGAAAAGCCCTCTGCACGGATGTAGGTGAATCTGGGGAACTGGATGTACCAGAAGGCATACTGCCTAAGGAGGGCTCTGGCACTATGGGACATCCTCCTATGGAAATCCCCGCCTATTGACCTGATTATGTGGGCAATGAATGCATCATTCACCCTGCAGTAGCTGCTTTTGAAGTTCTTGAATTGCAGCTGGGGGTACCTATCGTAGGGCTTTAGCTCTGGCCCTGATGGATCACTGGGCATCTGTGTCAATCCCTAGTAGTGCCTCTGATTGGCAAGAGAGTACACCAAGTAAGACGTCATGAAGAATTGATTAGTCTTCTTTACTGTGGTAAACTGCTCATGGAAGCAGTCGCTGATTATCTCTCCCCAGTAGAAGACGGTTCCTTTCCCTCGGAGAATCTGTTCTATGAAGTAGAACATTCATTCCTGGAAGAACATTGCACCAGGCAGGCCCATGACTCTACTGAGCAGAGTCACCAGATCATGGTAGTCCTCGTGGAAATCACTACGGAAAAGCTCATGGGGAACTTTCCCGATGCTGCCCCGTTTATCCTTTAGCCAACACTGATTAATGAGTCTTTTGTAGTCCAATAGGTCATGTTCCCATATACTGATACAGTCCTCCTTGGTAGGGACCTCCATGCTCTCGAAGGTGGGAATGTGGAAGGTTTTGGTAATGCCTGACGAAGACATATCTGCGAGGAGATTTCCCTCGTGGTCCACGATAGTTCTAGTGTCGGGCTGATACGCCTCGACACACGCCATTACCAGCTCTGGGGCCACTAAGGTTGGTGGGAAACCTGTTGCCTTGGCGAGTCCACTGCTTTTAATAGCTCTTGCATTTGCCGTTTTGGGGTTCATCCTAACCCTTTGAATGAACTCATCAACATCGACCTGTCCGATGTTGGTATCTGAAACATCCCTCCAAAGGGAGGTAATCCGGGATTGGATGGGGACTCTCTGGAATTTTTACTTCATTAGATCTCGATCTTCTTTTCCCCTTGGTGGCTTTGTGGTTCCTTTTCCTTTCCTGGCAGCATTGGAAGTTTCTGGGCTAGATTCCATGAATTCTGCACAAAGGGCAAGAGTCAATAGTGAAGAACCTATCATAAGAACTATTGACGAATCCCTGCACGTCAAGATTAGTCCGACAATCATAGTAGATATTTAATAAGCACTTGAAGTTAGATACTTTATAACCCTAGAAGTTTGTACAATCAATCCGGGGTTCTCAGGCCAGAAATCCCCTGGCAGAATGCCGTTTGGAGAGGCAAAACGAGAATGGAATTCCCATATGCACCTCCAAGGGTTGGATTTCAAGTTTTAAGGTTGGAAATAGAAGACAACAGAATTTTAGCAAGTGGGTCGAAGTTCGTTTCGAATTTGGAGGTCATTTGACCCCCCATTTGAAGGTTCGGGTATCAGTGGCAGGCAGGCCATCTAAAAACGGCACAGAAGAAACAGAAATCTAGGAAACGAAATCCGGGTCTCAGAATTCCGTTATTGGGAAGCGGTCATCGTTTGGTCATGAGGAACGGCGGGATGCAAGAGGAAATCCGAGAAGGGAAATCCGGAGGCGGATTTCCGGAGAAGGAAATCCGAAGAGGGAAATTCGAACAAAGAAACCCGAAACGGAATCCAGGAAAAAAGTGGAAGAAAATGGAAGTTTGAGTTTGGAAGAAAATTCCACGGCCAGGAAACGGGATCTGGGAAGCCGCCAGCTGGATACCGGGGAAAAGGAAAAAAATAGACGGGTTCTCGAAAAGAGAAGTCTGAAAGGGGAATTCCGGGAACGGGATCCCGAAGAAGGAAATCCGGAGGAGGATGGGGTCAAACGATAGACAGGAACATAGGTTCCAGGATCCAAGGGCCAGGAAGATGTTCGGGCGACGTCGTGAAGAACGGCGACAAGATGACGGAATTCCGGAGGCAGAAATCCGAGAACAGAACTCCGACAGGGGAAGGCCATGGGGAAACATCGTTCGGAATGCCAGGTGATGGAGGCCGTTAAAACGACAAAGAGGAAATGAATTCCCAGAAACGGGATCCCGATCAAGGAATCCCGAAAAGAGAATTCCGAAGGAAAAGATGGAATTTGCGAGCGAACTTATGAAATTTTGATAAAAGGTTCCGAGGAAAGGCATCCGAAAAGCCGCTCGGTCGGGGCCGTTAAAAAACGGTGAAAAGGAAATGGAGTTCCGGAGCAGGAAATCCGGACGAGGAATCCCGACAAAGGAATTTCGG
This sequence comes from Sequoiadendron giganteum, assembly GCA_007115665.2. NCBI lineage: Eukaryota > Viridiplantae > Streptophyta > Pinopsida > Cupressales > Cupressaceae > Sequoiadendron > Sequoiadendron giganteum. The sequence goes on from CM021100.1 coordinate 15,082,823, forward strand.
AGAAGGAAAATTAGTAGGAGAAGAAAGGGCAGCCGCGGGAAGACCCGGGCTCGGAAGATGCCGGTGCCGCTTTGAAGAACGGCCACGACACAGAAAAGTTCCAGATCGATCCGGAGGTCGATAGAAGGCGGATTTTTGAATTCAAAGAGATGGGTTTTGTGCACAGTGAGGATATCTACTAAGTTTGGAGTTCGGTTTTTATTTATCCTTAACAAAATCTCAAAAAAATGTGAAAAGAACTTAGGGCGCGGGACGAAAAACCTACCTCAAAAACCCAAAGAACAGGCTGGTCGGATGCGCGGACGTCGTCGGAATAAACAGTTTGAAAAATGCCAGAAAGGAAGCTAAATCGTCGAGAGTTCTGGAATGCGCTTCTGTTAGTCGAAAATTTGATAATGACAGCCGGAAAAAACATTTTTATAGCAGAAAACGCCATTAGTACAGCAATAAATGCTCTGTACAGTTGCAGGTGGGTTGGTGAACTCCGAAAAAAGGAAGGCGGTGGGACGTCCGGAATCAGATGTCCGGAAAGCCGTTCCTGGGAAGACATTTCTTGGACGCCATGAAGAATGGTGAAACCTGAAAGGAAACCCGGAAGGGGAAACCCGACGAAGGAAACCCGAAAGGGGAAATCCGAACAAGGAAACCCGATAACGGAAATCCGGAGAAGGAAACCCAAAAATTTCAGAAGATGTAAAAAAAAATTTTGATGCGAAGTTTCCGGTCAAGGCGAGATTTTTGAAAATATAACATTGGGAAACGTGCCACCTTTATTGAAGGGAAAAAAGAGGGTCCCCATTCCGAATGGGGCGTGTGAGCAAAAAGGGGCACAACAGTTTGTTGTTGTTAGATTTTTGTTTTAGTTTATTGAGTTTCTATTTCATTTATTTCATTGAATCTAGATTAACCTAGTTCATTTCATAAATTGTGTTATTTAAAGATTACATTTACACTTTTCATTCTAGGTTATTACATTGAATTTAATCATGGATGTGTGCTTTTGTAAATGACCCTAATGACATTAAACTTACTCATGCTCACTCAACTCATAATGCATTTCCTCCTAATGATTTTGACATCATTGGAGAAGATGATGACAACATGGAAAACTTCCTAAATAATTTCCTTAACAACCTCGAGACAATGCATCCTTTTATCCTTCATTAAAACAACCAACACCTCCCACCATCTCACCACTTGATATGTTTGGTCATTTACATCCTAAAATTGAAACACAAGTTGTGCCTAAGTTCCCTACAATAGGAGAACCTAGTTCCTCTAATCAATCAATCATTCAATAATCCTATGCTAATAAAGTAACAAACACAACAATCAACTTAGAAGAGACATATGGAAAATGATTCATGATATCAAGCAAACATGGATGTGATACAACAAGTGAGCTTGAAATTCATCAAATTTTAGAGAAAATACCAACCAATGATACCAAAGAGTTAGGATATCAAGATCCTTCTCTTGACATAAGTGTCCTACTTCCTAAAGAACAACCAATGCCTCATGACAATGATAAATAATACAAGGTAATTTCAGGTCCTCCTGTTCTATATCCACCTAGAGAAATTGGCGAATCTAGCAAGCAATGAAGGCCTTACAAACTAAAGAAACTACAATTCCCTTATCCACCATCTACACCTGAAAGGCATTTACAAATAATTTTACACCAAAGACTGATTACATTATCACCCATACATGAAGACTGATCTCAAAATCCTAAGAATACTGTAAACACATCACATTGTCGATACCATAGAATTTTTGGATGTATAGTACTAATGAGCGTTGTGCTTTAAAAAAATATTTAAAAAGTTTGATATCATAGAAATAATTCCTTAAAACATGTCCTTTTTCTCCTTGCCATGTAATAGTTGTAGGATCCCAACATTTTCACTATTACATGCTTTACATTTATTGTAAATCATTTCAAAATACAAGGAGCTCTTTCCCATCACCTATCTCAGCCCATTCTTCTCTTGCACTCAGTGGAGGGAAGAATTATATAGCCGTGACCCTAGTTCGACACTTGATATTCTCCCTTTGGTTAGTTGTCCACCTTTCGTATATAATGAACAAGATTTGGATGCGGATGACCTACTAGAGGTTGAATCACATGTGCCTTACTAGTCTTGCCTTTTTCTTATTTTTCATGTTGTGTGTGATTGCATGTGTGTAATGTGACCCCCTATACTATTTTGTTTGATGTTTCCCTCTCTCTTGTGACATTCCTCTATTTGTATCTACATTCTTCCTATGTCATAAACATTTTTCTTTGTATTGTGTTTTCCTTTTGGGGATGATGCAAGGCGTTGAGACATTTAGGTCTCTTCCATGTTGACCCGAAAGGCTTTTATTTGTTTTTGCCCTCTTTGTGTCATTCTTATTGTTCCATGAGTATTTGGGGAATGATGATAGTTTTGAGATCTCTAAAAATAATTTAGCAAAGACATATTGACCTCGAATCAATGGATCCCATATGTGATTTTGGGATTTAATTTTGGGGGAAACCTTTTTCATGACGTAGCTTTATTTGGAAACATATGAATTGGCATAGGGCTTTCTGAATAAGCTTTCATTTTCTTTCCATTGTTAGCATTTATCATTTGCTACTTTAAAGTAATTGATCATAGCATGATGTTTAGCAAATTCTTTAAAGTGGGGGCATACATTGGCATTATTCTTCTGTGTTTTTAAAATCATGTTTCATTGTGTAGTCTTCTTACTTCACATGATGCTTCTTTCCCTTTGTGGTGACATTGGGTGTGATTTCCCTCAAGAGCACTCTTATCATATTATATTCCTCTTAATGACTTGATGTGACACACTACAACCCCCAAGTTGTGAATCTTCTATTCTTCGATTGGTCCTCTCTTGGAGATATTAGGCATGATGTTCCCTAGGTTAAGACCTTACATGAACAAAGAAAAACTCCTTTGAACATACCTTACACTATTCTACATTTACAATATCTATTATATGGCCACCTTGCATAACACATTTTTCTTGCATGTGGTGCCATTATGTTTGTTCATGAGTTTCAAGTATACAAAGTTGTGCCTCGTGAAGCTCAAAGTTCATTGTTATGTGGCACCATATCAAAGTTATTAGGAGGTATATATTTGGTATGATTGTACATATAGGAGACGAACTTAGGCATGACTTTACCATAGCCACTTGCTTGTCTATGTGAGCACATAGTGGCTACGTGTGTATGTGTCTCGTTGGGGGCTCACCTAGTCGATAGCATGAGGTTCCACTAGCCCTTGTGAGAATGTGTTGGTTTGGATAGTCGACATCATGTTCCACTTGTAAAATTTTATTGGGAAAACAACCTAGATATGATCCATAGAGTGCAGGACAAACAATTAAAGCTTGATCCACCCCTTTTGTTTTTGTTTTTATTCTTCATATCTTTGGTCGTGTAAACTTGTGCCTTGTTGGTGCTCCTTATATCATTTTCATGTGTGTTATTTTGTGCCTATTTTGATTTTCCATAGGATCTTGATCCTTGTGGGCTTGCGCAACCCTCTTGATCATTGTCATCCTATCTCACTAGAATTGGTACATTTGGACCCCGCTTGGTGTGATTGTGTCTACTCTAGTGTGAGTTTGAAGCAATTTCCTCTCACTAAAGTGGGAGCTAAATGTAGTGTAGGAAAATGTATCCTTTACATTTTCACACTTTCTTGGGCCCTCCTTGCTAAAATTAGGCTTCTTTATGCCTTATTTGGTCCTATTTTGCACCCACATGCCTTAATTAATACATCTTTCGGTTAGATAATCCCAATATTTATGTAATAACCAATCACAATTCAACGATTTTGGATTGTATGGCCCAAATTTAGTGATCTAGGACTCATATTCCACCTTGGGCATATGATTCCCACCTAGGTTTTAGGGCCTAGATCTAAATTTAACATTAAACTAAGCATTTCTTGAAAAATGTGTCCCAAGCCTAGCCTAATGGGACTCATACAACACAACAGACATATGAGTGATGCTTAGCTTGGACATGTTTTGAATTCAAATTCTTGGCAGGATTTTATTCTCCTAGATCTCATGTCGGCTTGTAGTATTGTAATTTTGAGAAATTTGGCATAAAAAAGTATAAATACAAGGTTATTTCACATATTTTCTCCTAGCAATCTAAGTGATCTTATGAGAGTTTAAGTGAGAGAACTTACAAGAGAATTCAAGAGAATTCAAGACTGATTTTTAAGCATTTTGGAGCACTATTCAAGATTAAAGCATCATGTCAAAGTCATCATGCATCATGTTTGTTTTTGAGCTAACATTTGTGATGTAGGATTTAATGATTCAAGCAAGCAATCAAGTCAAGATCCATATATCATTCAAGCAAGAGTCAAGTTCTATATTCATGCTAGCCATTACATACAAGATTGCAACCTTTTCTTCAAGGGTTTGGTGAGTTGCAACATTTCATATTTTTTTATTGATCATTCCTTCTTTCTATTTAATTTCATTTCATGTTTGATTACCAAAATAGTGTTTGACTGAGGCAAACCCCTATCCACTAAATTAAAAAAAAAAATCCCTCTCTTTGATGTGTGATTTTCAGATCTAGGTGGTTTAGGTTGGAGATCCACTAAAGAGAAAGTTTGGAGAAAGTTGTGAAGGTTGTGAAGTTGTCATCTACATTGCAAGATCACAAAAATTCACCTACATATCATAATGCAGTGTTTTTGAATTGGAGATTTGACATGGGAGGAGCTACAGGAAGTCACTAAAGGATAGTAGAGTTTTGGATCAACCCTAAAATTGGGACTAAATCGCCACTTGTGGCATATGAGTCCCAATATATATAAATTTAGATATTTTTTTGTAGATCCCAATTCAACAGTTCCATATTCTAGTTTTTGTCTGAACCCCTAATCTAGGACTAAATCGTCCATCTTGGCGTATGAGTCCTAGTGACAATTAAGGTCAGTATTTCCAGGATTTTAGACCCTCATTCAAGCTTCTTCAACTTCCAGGTGCAACTCTACTTTCTTAGTCTTTTATTTTGTATTTCAGTTTCATAATTTAGTTCATATAGTTAGGTTTTGCATATCGTTTACATTCATAGTCTTTCCAAGCCCTATCTTGGTGGTGAACCCTCTTTTAGTCTTTAAACACACCCTATTGTAGATATTTTTCTGTCATTCGAACCTTGGATTGAAATCTCTAGGGTTTCCTTCAGTGAAACTTGTAAGAAATTGGTTGTTCTATCTCTCAAACCATAAAAACAAACATATTTTTGAGGTTTCAGTAGAGTTGGTAGGTATCCATAGTGTATGATAGTACTAGTTATGTAGGACACAACACCATACTTAGGTAGACATTCTAGAGGGTTTCCATACCAAACTCTTCATTAAAGGGTAGGGCCATCTATCAAGTAGGAGATGTGTGGGGGACCGCTTAAGTCTGTGATTGGAGGAAAAACACTTGGGTGATGCTCTTCCTCCTATAGTTGACAGTCGAGGCTTGTGGAATAGGAGGAGGAGGAGGAGATGATGATGATGTTGTGTGATTCAGATAAAGACCTCTTGACCATTATACTCTTGTACCATTAAGCTGTTGTAAGCAATGAACTTATAAATATGATCTTGAATCTATTGTAACTGTATTTGAAAGATGAGTTCATTTACTTGGAATTATGTGATATATTACACAATGTAATGAGAAATGGTTTATTTCAAAAGTGCAAATGTGTTATTGAAAGGAAAAAAATTATTTCCATGCTTATAGAGAACTTGAGTCATTCACATTCTGAACTAAAACTTCGGTAAAGACAATAGGCTAAACTTTGGGTATGTTACATTGTGTCTTTAAAATTTAAATAAAAATGCTTACAAGAAGGAGCACACTAGGTAATGTGGAGTGTGGGGTGAGGTCACGATGTGCAGAGAAGAATTGAGTGTATGCAAATAGAAATGTAGAGTAAAAAAGTGAAGGCCATGGAATATTCAGGAGGATTTTAAAATGTTTGCAAAGAAATGAAAGGAAAGGTCACAATATCTAAGGATTCAAATGAAAATGAGATGAACAGGATATAAAGAGACCACACAGTCAGGTAAGAGGAACATAGAAGAGGCCATGCAAATTGAGAATGAGTAAAAGCAATGGTGCAAAGGAATGAGTAAATTAATCATGTCATTCAGACTAATAAGGATATAAATTCATAAACAATAAGTGGTGCATAGTACAAAGAAGAAGAGAAGGTTGTGCTAGAGAGAAGGGGAATAGAAAGGTAAAAAGAAAACCATAGGTTGCAGCTTGAGGGAAAAAAGCAAAAACTGCCTAGAAAGGAATTATAGGTGTGAGGGAGTCGCAGCATACCAATTTTTTTTAAATACTTGCATGATAATTATTGATAAAAAATAAAAAATTATTGATATTTTAATATTCAATAATGTGAATATATTCTATCAATAACAAATACTCTCATTATGATTTCTGGTTCGAATGATGTTTCTTTTTCTATTTCATGTAATCCTATTACTGTTCTATTTGATTGTCCTTTGTTGTCTTCTTCTACTTATTATCTTATCTTTCTCTTTGTAAAAGATATCAATACCCTTTAAAAACGCTGCTTTTCTATAAAAACAAATACTCTCAGTATAAATACATACTCAACTACTAGCTCTTCTCCCTCTTAGTCCAATTGCTAACTTTTTAAGTATTTAACATGTGTATGATTGAATAACATACAAAATGAGTGGTGAAATGGCATGTCTTGAATGCGAGAGTTGATGGATACTTGTTCTCTAATCCTCGGCATCCTAAGCGAAAGCCTCACATAGGTGTCCTTGCGGCATAAATAATATAATATGATGGTTTAAGTATATTTAAAGTTACTCTCTAAGACTGACACAATGTTTGGAAGTCTCGGAAAATGATATAAAGCGTGGAAATGCTCTCAGTAATAAGAGAATGGACCAATAAGCTCACACGCAAATAAGCTCAACTATGGATAAGTGACCGAAACAATGGACGAGTGGCCTTCAAGGCCACGAAACATTTGTTCCCCACAATGCACGTAATTAATGTATGTGGGGACATCGCTAAAGTTGGAAACAATATTGGTATAGCTTGCTGGCCTATTTAAGTTTGATTTCTTCAGCACCTCTCTTCACATTTTATACAAACATGGAGATTTCCACACGAATTACAATTGTCATGTTCATTCTGTTAATGTGCGTACACCATGTTCAGCCCACTCAAGCAGATGAAGATGATGTTCATGTAATTATATGATAGCTCTTCATACTGTTCAGTTTTTGTCTAAATTTTAAATAACTTGATAAAAACCATCTAAATTTGTTTGTATGCTGCCTGATGAAACTTATGCGGATATATAACTTGCAGGTATATATAGTATACATGGGAGGAAGTAGATTTGAACAGCCCAGTCTCAATAGTGAAATTCATTATGAGATGCTAACATCTGTTCTTGGAAGGTGACAATTTTCTCCTTTACATGATAATATTGTTAAGATTACAATATAAAAAGTGCAGGGTACAAATTGCCTGAATTTGGAATATTATAACTAATGGTGTGATCCAACAGCCACAAGGCTGCTGCAATGGCCTTGATTTACAGCTACAGCAAAAGCTTTTCTGGATTTGCAGCAAAACTGAATGCAGCCCAGGCCAAGACAATATCAAGTATTTTTTCACTTGCTTGAATTAGGCATAAAGAGAGGTTTATGCATTATTTATTAAATGTTTACTTCCCATACACATCACTCACCCTGATGTGATTTGGCTCTTATATCTGTGAAATTTCTTTATAAACATGTTTCTGATAATTGGAATTGGGATAGCCATGAAAGGCGTTGTCTCTATTTTCAAGAGTACAGCATTGAAGCTACATACAACACACAGCTGGGACTTCATGGGACTGCGCTTGGAAGATCTAACAAAGAGTCCTACAGAGGAAATACAGCAAAGAGAAGAAGATGTAGTCATTGGTATTATAGACACAGGTCAGAATTGTACAATTTTTTTCATTTTTAAAGAGGAGAACATACAATATATGACTTAGAGATCGCTAGAAATTGAATGGGAAAAACCCGAAAGAAACATTTCACTCAGCTGATATTTTTATTATTCATTTTTTTTTATTAAGGGGTAAATGTTTTTGATCTGGAGTTATAAATGGATGAGGTCGCGAAAAGGGGACCTCATCCCCAATCTAAAAATTCAACAATCACATTCTAATGAGACTTGAACCTTGAACACCACAACGACTTAACCATCATACCATGCCACTATTATTGACATGTATTCCATTCCTTCCTCGTGGTCTCGAGTTCAGAGAGTTAGATTAGTCCCCTCTAGTTTTGGGGTTGTCTAATCCTTGTTTGCTGTTCTACAACTGTGATCAACTGTGTCTGTTTGTTTTTCTCCTAGTTCATATTCTGGTTTGAACTAGCTTTTTTTTTGGCCCTTTGGGCTTTCTGTGTGAAGGGTACAACACCCTATAAATGCTGCTTATTTTATCAAAAAAATTCAAACATTGATTTTCAGCCAATACAGTATATTCAACTATCAAACTATTTCTTTTTGTCTATATCATTGTCTTTAATTTTAATTATTTACATTTTTCATGTTAGTATCTTTTTGTATAAAGAAAATGGATACATTTGTAGTTTTTTTTTTTTTTGTTTTTGTTTATGTTTATATAAAATGTAAGAATTTAATTTAAAATAATAAATTTGTGATAAATATTATATTTAAGATATTGTGTTTCTTTTTATTATATTATTTGAATGTTAATCATTTTTTATTATTTTATTGGATTGAAAAAAGGATCACAATTAATAATTGATGTGTTGTAGTTAATGCATCTATTATTTAAGTGAGATCTAATCTCCTATTTAAATAATATTACATTAACTACATTAGAATAATTATTTATTATCAATTGTATTAGTTTATAAAACATTAAATTAAATATATAATTGTTTTCTAATAATTAATTTTTTCATTTCACTAAAAATTAATTATCATTCAACAATTTAAACCCACCAAACAATGTTAATTTATATCATATAATTATATATATATGAATTTTTTTATAAAATTTAAAATAAAATTTAATTATATTTAATAAATTTAAATGTATTTTTGTTAGCAGCAATAATCTAGCAAGTAAATTAAAAAACATTTTGGATTTTGTATATCATATAAAGTCCTAAGCTTGATTGTGGACAAGCTTAGGTAATCATTAATTGGTGAAAATTCAATGTATATGATTTTATAAGATATTATTTGTAGGTATTTGGCCAGAGTCTCAAAGCTTTAGAGATGACACATTTCCTCCACGTCCAAGTGGTTGGAAGGGTGTATGTCAAGGAGGAGAGAAATTCAGTAAGTCCACATGCAATAAAAAGTTGGTGGGGGCACGGTGGTATATTAAAGGTTATGAAGCAGCTAAGGGACCTCTAAATACCACAAAAGTTTCAGAATATAGATCACCTAGAGATCACAATGGCCATGGCACACACACAGCCTCTACAGCAGGTGGAAATCAAGTAAGAAATACAAGTTTTTTGGGTTTGGGTAAAGGAATTGCCAGAGGAGGTGCCTCACGAGCAAGGATTGCAATATATAAGACTTGTTGGGTGGGGGGTGAGTGTTATGAAGAAGATATCCTTGCTGCTTTCAATGATGCTATTAGTGATGGAGTGAATGTGATATCTGTGTCCTTTGGTTCAACACCACCTTTAGATGAGTATTTTGCTTCAATTTCAAATGTAGGTTCCTTTCATGCCATGGCAAAGGGCATTTCTGTGGTGTTTTCAGCAGGGAATTCTGGTCCCGATCTTGCTTCTGTTTCAAATACAGCTCCATGGGCTATCTCTGTAGCAGCTAGTACTATGGACCGAAGCTTTCCCACATACTTATTTTTTGGCAATAACATGACTATAAAGGTATTTTCCATATTCTTTAATTCTTAATACTTATTATTGATTCCTTAATTTATATGTTTATTAATATAATTTTTGCAACATAAAATATTTTATAAATTAAAATATTAGTTTGGTTTAAACAGTAGTTAATCAATATATAAATCATAAAGAATTCATAAGAAATTGATTCTCACTTCAATATTATTAACCTTCTTAACTAAAAATAATTCTATAATATTGTTAACTTTATTTCTTATTAAAAAAATAGGGGTTAGGGCCCTCATTCTAATTTCATCTTTTATTTGTGCTGTAAGGGAGAAGGGATAAACACTGAACAACCAAACACCACATTCATGCCGTTGGTAGATGGAGGGTACGTAAATTTGAACATAAAGATCAACGTTAATTCTTATGCTTAATGTGTAATTTACTCTTTAACATTCTGGGCATAATGTATTCACAGAACGTGTGGAGGATCTCTGTCAGGAGTTGCAAGAAAAATAGTGTTGTGCTTTGGCACCCTTGGGAGCGACAACAGCCTTGCTGCGGCTATAAGGGTGTACGTAGCAGGAGGGGCTGCATTAATATTCTCAGAAGTGCCTAACAAAGTGCTACCACGGGTCTCATTTATACCTATGGTGTTCGTAGATATGGAGCAAGGGGCAAAGATCCGTCTATACTACAGGTCATATCGGTGAGTTGAACTCAATTTAGATATGAATCCAAAGTATTTTATAAAAAAAAATACAGTTTATAACGTACTTTTAATTTACATTTGGGGCAGGTCACCTAGTATTGTTCGAATGAGTCCAAGTGAAAGTGTTGTGGGACTTGAACCTGCGCCTGTTGTAGCCTACTTCTCCTCAAGGGGACCTAGCACACTATCTCCAGACATTTTGAAGGTATGTGATAGATTGCAATGTCTGAATCAATACTAAGACTAGCATATATACTTCAAAATAATCTATATTAAATATTTTTTTATATTGCATTTAATTATATTTTAAATAAAAATTTGATCTTATATTTATATGGTTTCACCGTCAACAAATTCATCGTCATGACAAATTTGCGCCATGAATTATTAATAAAATAATTCATATTTTAAAACAAATTGAAAGTGAATGTTAAGTTATTCTACCACCATTCCTTCATATATTATTACAATGTTATTTTTTTATTGAAAATATAAACACTAATAAATGTATTCTTATAATAAGTTTAACTTTATTTGAAACTCTTTTGATGGGTCTGTATCTAACTAGCATACATATATTAATTAATAATATATATATAAAATAATGAAAGTTATCATTAGTTAACATTTTATTTTTTTTAATTTTAAATATAAAATATTTTTTAAACATTTTTGATCTTATACATTTTTTCAAAAATATAAAATGTATTAATTTTTAGTTTTCAATGTATTATATTATTTTACTTTAGATTTTAAAATATTTTATTAAAGAGTAGGAAAAACACTTCATATTACATAACAATTTAAAAAATAAAATACAAGTTTTACCATTCTATATTTTATTTTGTTTTGTTTTTTTTATAAAAGTATAATAAACTACAAATATTAATTTTTAAATAATCTTAAAAAAAATAAAACAACCCTTAAGTAAATAGAAAAAGTTTTTTAAATAATATTTTTTATCAAGGTGAATAAATTAGTCTTTATCTCATTCTTATTTAAACATAAAGTTAACCTTCACCAAAACGTCAAATTAAATTGGTTGAGTTTTTATTGACATGGACTCACATACTAGATACTTAAAAGAACATTATGAAAATTACAATGCAAAAAGTTTAAAAAATTTAAAAACTCAAACATTCATAAATATAACAATTTACAAACAATGAAAAATCTGAATTAATTTAAGATAGCATAGATAAATTGATTCACCAATTTGTATTAAGATTGTAGATAAAAAAATAAAATAATTATAAATATGTCATTTTTGTAAAAATAAATAACATAAATATTTGAAGTTGGGAATATGTCCAACTTATCTCAAAATAAATTATAAAATCATAATATTCAAACAATAATTGTAAATCAAAAATAAAAATAAACTATTAAAATTTAAACTTGATTGTATACATATTAAAATTTCATAACAATCAATATCATCCATAAATTAAAGTAAACTATTGAAATATAAACTTAGCTCTATACATATTAATATTTCTTTACATGTAGGGTCAACCATGGCCATGAGTTATATTGTTTAATTAAAACGTTATTAAACACAATAGTAGTTTAAGTATTATAGAGGTGGTGTTTTCTATATGAAATTGTTGACATTTTGGAAAATCAAAGTAAAATAAAGAAAAGACAAAAAGTTGATAAGATTGAAATAGAGATAGAATTATATTTTATTCTACAATATTTTCTATTTTTAATTTTAAAATCATTTAACAATTTAAAAGTATGTTTTTTATTTTACAAACAAAGAAAATAAAAGAAGTCTATAATATTGAAATGAAAACTAGAATTATATTTTATTATATTTCAATTTTAATAAATTTAAAATTAGTTTTTGTTTTTTTATTTAATTATTTATTAACTTACTAAGTTTATTATTAGTTTTTTAAATTATTAAATTTATTAATATTTGCATTTTGATATATTTTGACTTTACATTTAGTTTATCTACTTTAATACTTAATTTAGACTTAAGTTCTACATTTATTTTAATATTTACATCTTTTTACGAAATTACAAAAAATAATTAATAGCTACTAGAATAATTTTAATTTATAATTAATTATCTTACTAAATTTTTAATTATTGTAGAATACTTATATTTTGATTTTTGATTTTAATTTATATAATAAAATAAATTTAAATTTTAAAATTTAAATTAAAAGTTAGAGAGAGATAAACTAACATTTAAGTAGTCATTTTGTGCCAAAAATCTAAGGATAGCACATCCCTAGGGAGTTATGCTTAGGGTAGCATGTCACTTGATTAAGGATATGGTAATTCACCTTTAACACCTCTTTATTGTACTCATTGCACAGTTATGGACCAAAATGGATATAGAGAAAAGAGTGAGGAAGGGAGAAGAGAGAGGGAGATAGAGATAAGATATAGAAACAAATGAAGAAGAAAGAGAAAAAAAAGGAAGAGATATATATAGATAGAGGTAAAGATAGAGAGATATGTATATAAAGAGAGAGAAATTTATGTTTGTCTTTCTCTCTCTATCTCTATATTTCTCATTATCTCTCAATCTCTCTTCCTCTCTCTCTCTCTTATTTCTATCTATATTTGTCTTCCCTTTTATCTTTATCTCTTTTCATATCTCTCTTTCTCTCTCCCTGTCTCTCTCCCTTACTCTATTTTTCTATTTTTATTTGTCTCCCCCTCTCTCCCCCCCTCTCTCTCTCTCCCCCTATTTCTATCTTTATTTATTCCTCTCTCTCCCCCTCTTTCTATCTCTATTTATTCCTATCCTAACTCTTCTTCTCTCCTTCCATATCTCCCTTTATATTAATGCCTATCTCCATTTCCATTTCTATATCTATCTTCCTCTTCATCTCTCTCTCCTATTGTCATCTCCTTACCTCTTCCTACATCTCTCTCGCTCTTCCCCTATCTTTCTTAATATATGTATCTCTTTGTCTCTCCCTCTTTCTCTCTTTCTCTCATTCTCTCATTCTCTCCCTCTATATCAATCTCTCCTTATCACTCTCTCTTTCTATATCTCTCTACTTCTCTATTTCTCTCCCTATCTCCCTTCCTATATATATATTTCCCTCTCAATCTATATTTCCATATGTCTCTCTCACTCACACACACTCTCCTTATGTCCTCTCTCTCTCTCTCTCTATATATATATATATATATATATATATCATACACACTCCCTATTTCTCACTCACTCACACAAACTCCTTTCTCCCTCCCTATCTCTATCTCTATCTCCCCCTCTATCTATCTCCCTCTCTATATCACTTGTCTTTATCATTTTTCCTTTATATATTACTCTTCCCTTATTTATCTCTATTTTCACATCTCTCCCTCTCTCTCCATCTCCCTATCACTCTTTCTTTCTATATCTCTTTAATTCTCTATCCTCTCTCTATTTCTCTCCCCATCTCTTCCTCCCTCCCTCCTTCCCTCCCTATCCCCTATCTATCTCTTTAGCTCCACCTTTCTCTCCCTTTCTCTTCCCATATATCTAGATATCTCTCTTTGACTCTATTTTTCTATCTCTCTGTATATCTCTCTCTCCCCCTATCTATCTCCTTATATTTCTCTCTATCTCTATCTCACCATCTATATGTCTCTATCTCTCTCCATCTATATCTCTTTATCTCTTCCCCTTTATCTCTTCCTCTCTATCTCCTTATCTCACAATCTACCTCTCTCTATCTCTCTATTTAAGTGTCTCTGTCTTCCTCTCTTTCTTTATCTTCCTTTCCCCTCCTCTATCTCTAGACATGTATCCCTCTCTCTCCCCCTTTCCCTCTTCCTAGATCTCTATATCTATATCTTTTTTCCTATCTTTCTCTATTTCTCCATATTTTGTCTTCCATCTCTCCTTATATATATGTCTTGGTATCTCTCCATATCTCTCTACCCCTATGTCTCTCCCTATTTTTACTTCACTTTATATATCAATTTCTATCTCTATATTTATCTTTATGTCTCTCCCTATCTATACATCTCTATATATATATCTTACATCTCTATTTATGGAGAAAATACCAAAAAATTTCCTAATTGACCTTCCACACTTTTTGGCATACACATTACACACCAAGGTGTGATTGCTAGTATCTATATGCTTTTCATAGTGGAAATGGTTTGGTGAAACATTGTGAGATAACCTACCTCCTCTATAAATTTCAAGCTATTGTTGAATGTGAGATTCTATTTTACTCCTTAATGAAAAGATAAATCTTTTTTCTCTCATTTTTGAAATATTTAATATAATAGATTAGTTTGAAAAAGTTAAAATGAAATCTCTTTTTATTATAATTAAAAAATAATAAATAACTTTAAAATAACAATTTAAATAAATTTATTCAAATTATATTTTTAAATTAATAAATAAATTAAAACTAATAATTTAACTTAATTCAATAATTTATATCAAATGATAAATATAGATTGTAGAGAAAACTATAGGCTCCATAATTAAAATTTGTTACACTTCTATAAAGAAAGTAATTTGTTAATATCAATATTTTCATAATGTTAAAACCTCGAAAAACTACATGTTCTTGTGGAATAAAACATACAACGGCTATTAAAGGGGAGGAATAAAATATTTAAAAGGAGTTATAAAATACAAAGAAAAACAACTAGAACAAAAATAGTGAGAGAAACAACAATAGTGTTAAATCTAAAGAAAAGATAGGTAAGAAAATAAATTTGATTCAAAACTTACACAAATCAATCTTGATATTAATATCAAGAGGCTGATTTTTTTTTTTTTAATTTCTTTTAAAATTTGAAGACAATGATTTATAGTAATAGATTATATTATAAAATTTTGTATTAAAGTTGAAGGTTTTGATTCAATTTTGAAACTTAAAATTAATGCAAAATTAGGGATTATATTTTTTGAGTTCAAAGAAAATATTTATGGACATTCATATTTGCATTAAATGTGTATCCATTTCATTTATAATGAATATCATTTTGTTAAATAAACATTTATTTAGGATTTTTCAATTCAAACTTTATCAAATATTTATTTTCTCCAAATCAAAGATCATTTTTTGAAAATTGATTATTTTTCTTTGTGTAAATTTATATCATAAAACCTTGAGAGTATGTCAAGGAAACATCCAAAACCAAAGTATCTATATTCTTATTACTCAAAATAATAATTACAATCTTCACACAAGTCCTGCTATTATAATTGCTTTTCCTTCAAGGAAATAAGATATATAATATCTTCAAGATAACAAAGACTCTCAAACTTAGAAACCCAAAACTAGATTTTTCCATTAAAGAAATTTTGAATTATCTCTTAAAGAAAAAGTAGATTTTTATAAAATTAGATAAGATTTAATTTATATTTTTAATTATTTTCATTATCCAACAATCTCCAGCTTGACTAAAATTTACTTGATACTTGTTAATACCCATTCATCACTTTTTTTGTTGGTCGAGAGAAGTGAAACTTCACCATAGCTTTGTTAAAAATATTGATAAATATATCTACACAATTTTATTATGTATGAACTTTCTCAAGAGTTATTCCATCTTGATCAATAACTTATCTTATAAAATGGTATCTAATTTCACTATGCTTGGTCCTATTGTGATAAGCTAGATTTTTAGTCAAATGGATAGTACTTTGACTATCACAAACTACAATTACTTTGTCCTACACTTTTCCAAACCCATTGAATAGAACCTTTAACCAAATTTCCTTTTTACATGCATGTGAGATAGCCGTATACTCTGACTTAGTAGTTGATAAATAAATTGCTCCTTGAAGCTTTGACATTCAACAAATAAGTCCTCCTACAAGAGTGAAGAAATAACCTGAAGTAGATCTCCTTTCGTTCAAATGCAAAATCTAAATCAATATAACCAAACAATAAATTATTGCAACCATTCTAGGTGATACAATAATCATTTGTGTCTCTAAGCTACTGAAGCATCCATTTCACTATTGTTCAATTCTCTTGGATTTTTCATCTATCTACTAACAACACCAATTGCATGTGAACTATTTTCTTGTACATATCATTTTATACATTAAACTTCCTATTGTATTAGCATACAATACATGAGACATAATTTTCTTCTTCTTTATTACTATGATATAAACTTGAAGTAATCTTAAAATGAGAAGCTAAAGGTATATTTAGTGGTTTCACATTATTCATATCATATATTATAAAGATATTCTCTATATATTTCATATCAAATTTCCTAGCCAATCAAGCCTTTAAATTACTAATTTCAATCATGATTTTTCTTGATACAAGCAAATTATCACCATAAACACCAAGATAATGAATTAAAAAAATCAAAATTTTAAAGTAAACACAATTGTCATACTCACTTCTTGTAAATTTTTGGCTCACCATGAAGGAATCAAAATTATTATACCATAGCTTGGGTGACTACTTCAGGCCATACAATGGCTTCTTGAGTTTGTAAAAAAAAGTTATGTTGTGATATCAAACAAACCCTTCTTGTTGTTACATATATATCTCCTCATTCAAATCTCCATGTAAACATATTGTTTTAACATCTAGCTTCTCTAACCCAAGATCAAGTAATACAACTAGTGCTAATACAATAGGAATATAAACAAGCTTAACAACTAGAGAAAAAATTTCATGAAAATCAATACTTTCCTTTTGAGAATACCCTTTTCTTATCACTCTTTCTTTGTACCTTTCAACTTTATCATCAACACCCTTCTTCAATTTATAAACTCATTTGAAAAAAAAAAATTTCCCACCATTTGGAATTTCTACCAAGTCCAATTTTTTTTTCTTCTCCAAGGCATTCATTTCTTATTTCATTATTATTATTTTTATTTAGCATTTTCAATACCATTCATTTATTCTTGATAAAAAATTGGTTCCCCATCATTAAAAATAAAATCAAAAGATGAAACATAATCATCATACCTTGTAGGAGGATTTATGAACCATGTAGACCTCCTTAGATATGGTTGTGCTATTTCCATATATTCTTATACATTTTTTGCATCCTAACCTTCATCTTCAGAAGCTTCATCCTTAGAAGATTATTCTTCCTTGGGATATTTTATATAGATGGATGAGTTTCCAAGTGAATTTTTTGATATTGTGGTACTTGTTCCTATTTCATATCAACTTCTACTATATATTATTATGACAAAAAATGCAAAAAAAATACATCTCTACTAATGATGATTTTGTGGGTGGTAAGATCCCATAATTTGTATCCCTCAACTCCATCACCATAGCCAACAATAATATATTTATTGGACTTGGATTTAGGGTCCACTTTAGAATGTTGATATTTAGAAATAAGAGCATATTCATCACAACCAAATAATTTTAAGTTTGAATAATCACAAGAATGACCCATTCATACCTCTTTAGGAATATTACAATCTATTGAAACTAGTGGTGACCAATTTATGAGATAGCATGTTGTATTGATTGCTTCTTCCCACAAATCTTTCTCCAACATGGCATTACTAAGCATGGTCCTTGCTCTTTCTAGAAGAGTCTTCTTCATGCATTCAAAAACATCATTTTTCTAAGGAGTGTAAAATATGGTTTTATACCTTTTTATCCCAACTTCCTTACAATAATTTTCAAAATTCAAAGATGTGAATTCACCTCCATTATTTATTTTTAAACACTTGATTGATTTTCTGATAATCTTTTCAACCAAAACTCTAAACTACTTAAATATACTAAACACATGAGCTTTACTTTTAAGAATATAGACTCATACCTTTCTAGAGTAATTATTTATAAATGTCACAATATATGATAATACTGAAAATGAAACTATAGGGACCTGGCCCCCAACATCTCAAAGAATATAGTGTAGAACACCTTTACTTGTATAACTAGTTATTTTAAACTTCTATCTACACTACTTCACAAAGATACAATGATTGCAAAAGTTTAAATTTAAATGTTTTATGTCTAGAAGTAACTTATAGTTTATCAATTCCTTTATCCCTTTCTTCCTCATATGACCTAATTATTGATGTCATAAATGAGTAGATTCATTTTATTCGTTAGATACCACTACTAGTTCACTTATGTCAATACTCCCTTCTTTCTTGTAAAGGTTTAAAATCTTTGTAGCATTCATAACCATGAAGATGCCCTTGGACACTTTCAATACTCCTTGTTGACAAGTAAACTTTTAACCTCTAGAATCAAAAAATCCTAAAGAAATTAAATTCTTTTTGAGGTTTGGTACATGTCTCTCCTTTGTTAATTTATTTACAACACCATGAAATATTTTAATCTTAATGCTCCCAATCCAAATAGTCTTACAAGAAAAAATATTTCCCATAAGAAAAACACCACCATCAAAATATTGGTAAGTAGAAAACCAACTCCTATTTGGACACATTTGAATAGAAGCACTCAAATCTAGTAATCATTCCTTGTGATATATTGTAAGATATTACAAATAGATAGTACTTCACCAACCATATGTGAACTTGTCTCAACCAGATTTCTTCCTTTTTGAAACATCATCTTTATCTTTTTTCCTCTTCTAAAAATATTTCTTGAGATGCCCTAGCTTATTGTAGTGCCAAAATTCTCCCTTAGATTTTCTTTATTTTTGACTTAGATCTAGACATACCTCTCAAATCCTCCTCTCTTTTTGTAGATCAACCCATAGCCACCATTGCTTTTGGTTTGGAGATTTATATATTAGATTTTATTTGCACCTCTTTAAAGACACAAATATCCTACAAAATAATCAAATTCAAGGGTTTCAATTATGCTAAAGCTAATGGAAGTTACTAAGTGATTCTAGGATTTGAGTAAAGAACATAATAATGTAACATCATTGTCTTCATCTTCAAATTTTATACCCATGCTAGCTAATTGGCATATAAGAGTATTAAAAATATTTAAATGACAACAATTTTTGTACTTCCCTTCATTCATAAACTATAAAACTTCCTTTTCAAGTAGATTTGAGTTTAAAAAGATTTTTTCATGCAAAGAATCTACATTCTACTCTATAAGCCTATGGTTGTTTCCTCTTTGACATTATTGAAAATAAAATCATCTACAAAATACAACTGAATTGTACTAAGAGCTCTTGTATTTAGATCATTCTTGTCCTCATCAATCATATTCAAAAGCTTCTTTGAAATACCTACCATTGTCTCATGTAATCCTTGTTGCACAAAAAAATCACACATCTTGAGTTTCCATAGCTCAAAGTTACTCTTCCCATTAAATTCCTCCACCTTGAACCTTGTATTTAAAATATTCATCATTTGATGCTACAAAAAAACACTAAACCCTAACACAATCAATACAAAAAATCATTACTCTGATCTAGCTTTTGTGGAAGTAGAAACATAAATCCACAAAGTAAAATAATATTGTAGCACAAATTAGTTGTGAAGAAATCTCAAAGAAAATAAAATAGAATAATATAAAAGATACAAATTTACATGGTAAAACATTGATAATATTTCAAGGAAACATCTATGGGAAAAGTATCGGTATTATTATTGCTCACAAGAATAATAAACAATATCTTCAACTTAACAACCATCGTCAAACTTAGAAATTATGGTTTATCTCTTAAAGAAAAAGTAGTTTTTTTTGTAAGATAAGATAAGATTTGTTTTATTCTTTTAATTGTTGTCATTATCCAACAATTAGAATACTAGATTGTAGAAGGAAAGAAACAACATGAAAACATAATTTTGTTATGAATTATTATAACAATCCTACTTATGTTGGAGTGTATATTCCAACACCCCCTCTTAATGCTACAACATTAAATTGACAAACAACATAAAAAAACAATAGGAAATACATTAATATGTTTAAGTTGTTCTTTAAAAATAATCTCAGACCAATAAGACTTCTTCAAGTTGCTCCCAATTACATGTATAGCCACCCAACTATAATCAAAGTTCTCAACATTATTGGACACCATTTGCATATGAAGTGTCTCATCACCCTTTTAAAGGCTTGTTGTTGAACATCTAGATTTCGGATCTCCCTCTATAGTATTATTGAACACCAATCTTCACATGTGTTTCTTGTAACCATAATAAGGTATAGTTTTCTTATCCACAAGCAGCTTGGACTATTAAGTATCTAATTATTCTCTATTGCATCCCTCCTTGTCTTCAAAGTGTCAGCCTCTTCAAAATAGAACACCTTCCTCATCTTCAATGAATTCATCATTACAATTATCTAGTAGTTCTTCAACAATAGCTATATTTATTGATTCTTTCAGCTTTCCCTTTGAGAAGATTATGAGCATAAATTTTATAATTACTTGTTGTATGAACTATTTTTTACAATAGTAACATTCAATCTCACTCTTACCTAACGTTCTCTTTCCCATCCTTTTCTTTGAGTATTATGCAAGCTCTTGCTGAGTATCTTCTCTTGAATCTCTTTTATTTTCTCTCTTTTCTTCAAGTAAGAGCACTAAAATCATGTATATGATTGGGAGTAAAAATAATGTTGTTATATTTTGAAGGTAGACTATTTAACAATATAGCTTTAAAATCTTCTTTATTTACTACAACACCAATGTTTGCTAGTATTTTAATGAGATATCTTAGACTATTTATGTGGTTAGACATAGTAATTTCATCAGACATCCTGGATCTAAATAACTGCAGCTTCATAGAGAACTTTGCATTTGTTGGTTTTGCTCCAAACTACTTATCTAATTCCTCCCACATTTCTTTAGATGATTTTTCCAATTCAACATGATGTAATTTTGAATCTGAAAGAACAAGGCCTATAATGGACTTGTCTTTTTCATCCCTTTTTTTCCAATCAATCTTTCTTTTACCATTTGTAGATACTATTGTATTATTCACAATACCCCATAAATTTTTGTTCATCAATTGCATTTTCACTTTCCATATGTGAAAATTATGACCATTAAACATTTCTAGAAGTGCTTCTATTTTTAGAAACTTCTCTAAAGGAAAAAATAAAATTGTATTTGAAAAAAAAACTTTATGAATGTTTTACGGAAGAAGGATTCCCAGTAGTAGTAGGGGCCTTAGAAACCTTCTTAACCACTTTCTAGATCTAAGAATCTTACAAATGGCACATGGAGTAACTCATGGCTTCCCACTTCCACCTTTAGTGCAGGCTACAATTCAACGTAGAACAAGACATATGCAGCATTCAAATTGTTCAAACAGAAAAAAACTAGAGGAGCTCAAATGCTCTAATGCCAAATTAGAATACTAGACTGTAGAAAAAAAAAACAATAGTAATATCACTTAAGACAGAACAGCAAACGACTTCAATATATTAATCATAAATATATTACGAATATATAGTTGCTGAAAACTCATAGTTAACTCGCGAAACTGAATTTGTAAACAAATTGAACACCTCTCCAGCTATTATTGACATCTATTTGAAGTTTAATGACTCAGATTCTGTCATGACTTATTATAACACTTCCAGTTACTGGAGCCTATATTCCAACACCCACATGACACAAGTGTTTAATATAATAAAATCTTTAGTAGAAGTTGCAGCCTATCTTATTAAATTTATGACTTGAATCTCTATAGACATCAATACTTGGCAATTTGAACTTGAAAGATTTTGCTAAACTCCATTGCATTGGTTTTTTCCTGTCTACCAAGAAGATGATTTAAAACTTAAGAAGGAGACAAACCACGCGAGGATAGACATAGTCTCAGGTGTACAACATGAACAATTTAAACCAGACCGCAATAAAGGTGGACACGAAGCTCAATTATGATGAGGAAAATTAATAGGCATGAAACAAAACCGTTGTTGGAATCACTGCAGAAACTTAGCTGCATTCGATGTCTTGTTAAATTAGCCTAGATTCTTGTTCCACGTTCATTATTTTCAGAAGACAAAAAAATAAAAAACTTGAGGTTACGATTCTGAATTGAATGGTCAAAGGCGAAATCCCTATGCTCAGACGCAAAATGGCTGCCTCTGCTCAGATGCTAGATACTTCTATGGAGATGCTAGATACTTATTTAAATCTGCATTCTTACTTGAAATCCTAACAAACATGAAAGCTACAATGTAAAACAGAATGGTAGCAATCAATAAAAATATAAAAGATTTGTTGGACTAATCGTCAACATCTCCTTTCGGATTGGAGACATGGATTAATCATCTGCATGGATCCGCTTATTTCTAGCATTTATATCGGGTATTAGCAGATCAATCTTTTCGATGCAACAACAAACGTGTTCCAACAAATGGTATCAGAGCTAATTCATGGGTAATCCCCTCGGGTGATGGGGGGATTATTGGACTAATCGCAGCATCTCGCTTCAGATTCGAGACACGGACTAACCACATCCCATAGAGCCACTTATCTCTAGCTAGTATCAGGCATTAACAGATTGATCTTTTGATGCAATGGTAAATGTGTTCTAACAAGATTTAGATTCATGCTACTTTAAATAAAATAAAAATCATTTCCTCATATGTTTTTTTTTGTTTTTTCAATTGATTGCTTACGTGTTTTGCTTTTATGAATGTAAAATTTACTTACAGCTTTAATTTGCGATTGTGCAGCCTGACATAACAGCTCCAGGTGTGAACATTCTGGCAGCATGGCCTCCAGTGGTTCCACCTTCAAATATAGTGGTGGACAAACGCTCTGTAGACTACAATTTCTTATCAGGAACATCCATGTCATGCCCTCATGTCTCTGGAATTGTTGCTCTACTCAAATCAATTCATCCAGAATGGAGTCCTGCTGCCATCAGATCTGCCATCATGACAACCGGTACATTACGTTACCCATTTATTATAGAATCTAAAAGTTCCTGTTTCAACCCTAGAACAAGCCTTTTCTAAAACCATAGTTAGGTATCCCCTAACCTTTAAAAATTTTAGTTGTTGTGAGAGGCAAATCTGCAATTTCCTAACAATAGATGGATTAACTATTGTCAGTAAACTGAAATCAGCCCCTCCCTATGAAATTGTTGATCAAACATAGAAGAGAAAAAAATGAAGTAAAGCATGTACAACCTAGAACATGTAAATCTAATATAAGTTAAACAACCACCATCCTATAGGGGGATTGGTGCCCCTTGATGTGAGAAGAGAGCCCTTTCCCAATCCCTGATAAGCAAATGATGTGATAATGCACAAAATTAGTTCTCAAATTAAGAGAATAACTTTGCATGAGCTTCTGTGTTGTTCTCAAATTTGTGTTGTTGCCTTGCTTTTATAGATTCAAGGGTAGGATATTGAGAGATTTTGATGAATGTAGGATCATTCACAAGCCAATGACAAGATGTCACTTGTCAAGATTTTAGAGGATGAGGAATGTGCAAGTCTTGGCCAATATGCCAAGTTCAAATTTGAATTTTGTTGAAATGACATGTTTAAGGGGGATGAAAGGTGCATTAAATGCTAAGTTAACTTATGTAAGAGATGTGTAAGAGAATGTGTAAGAGAATGTGTAAGAGCATTTAATGCTTTGTTGGAAGAGACAAGTCCTTTAGAGGGAAGATTCAAATTGACAGAATATTCCATCTTGATGCCTTTTTGAAAGTAATTAGGAGAATTAATAAATCAAAGAAATGATTTATTGGTGCAAGTGGGTGGGTTAGTTGAGAGTTTAGATTTGACTCAAGTTGAATCAAAAGTTGGAGAATGGTTGATTATGTTTAGAGGTTAATTAATTGAGATTAATTAACTTAGAAGATTTTAGGAGTTTGACATTTGATTTAAATCATTTTGATTTATCAAACCAAATGAGAAGAACTTAAGGACTAAATGAAATAATTTGATTTATTTAATTAAGCATGATGAACCTTAGGGAATTAATCAATAAATTGTTTTAATTGATTAATAAAATAATTGAATGCATGCTGTTAGTTTTGCATGTCTAGATTTTGCCCCTGTTTGAAGCAATGTAGTTGTTGCATTCTTTTTGCATTGGTTCAAAGAATGATGCTTTCGACATCAAAATTAAAAAAAAAAAGAAAAATTCAGATGCCCTAGTGAAAAGAAGTACGTTAGCACATTGCCCCCTCAAGATTGAGTGAAAGATTCAATTTGAGGTCGATCTCGTGAAAAAGAGGTTCAAAATGGATGTATGGATGGTTAGACTATATGATCTATATGATAATGATAATGTAAATGAGATGTTTGAAAGATGCTTAGAATAACAAATTTATATTATCCTAAACAACTTAAATGATTATGCAATGCATGTGAGATGAATATGATGGATGATGTTGTCCTATGATGATATGATGTGATTATGCAAGATGAGAGTGTGGATGTAGGATGGATGCACTATTAGCATGAAAGACGATAGAAGAATGAGAGGGATCAACCCTTGAATCCAAGAAAACATAGAAGTTCAACAAGCCAACTTTATTAGAAATGATGATGAATGATGATGAATGATGATGATGTATTGCTTATCCAGACATGGGAGAGATAAAGAGCATAACTTTCCTTATGTTTGATAACAGACACAGGGGCGATGCATCAAGGTATAAAGAACCAGGATGACGTTGCGCCTAGTGTGATGGACTCTGACTCGACAATCAGATAGGAGTGCTCTTGTTCACACTTGACATACGAAAACCTTGCTAGGACGGACCCAACAAAGAAAGTTTTCACCAAGTTATTTTACAAGAACGTCCAACAAGCACAACAGACAAAAAGATAATGATCATTGCCCCATTCCTTTCTCTCTAAACCTATTTTGTTTAGGCATCATCGAGAGGTCTTTGGAATGAGCGCAAAATAAGATAAGTCAAAAAGACCAAGATAAAGTAAACAAACAAGCTAATGTTCTTCGTACCGCTAGGGGTGATCCCACAATAACGGGTCACACTTTTTGGCCAAACTTGACATTGAAATCAACATTTTTCACCAGATCTTCACTTTTGTACGCCTATAGAAGCTAAACCATTAAGAATTTGAAGATGAAGAAAACTAGTGATTTGGGATATTTTGTGTTGAGAATCTAATTATATTTTTTTTAAAAATTAAAAAATAAATTGTGAATTAATTTATGTAGTTTTTATTAACTTATTTTTTTACTAAACATCATTTGCAAAAACTAATGCTTACTTTCAACTGCATAACTCTTTTTATAGAAAGCATACAATTATAATTTTTTAAATAAAGTGTTTTCACACCATTATTTAGTGGATAAATTTTTTTTCATAATTTTTTGTTGCATATATATTTTTTAATTAATTTTCTAATTCAGAGTTATTATAATTTGGGTATATTATACTTTCAGCTGCATAACTTTTTTTGTATTCATTTGAATTAACTTATTCTTTTTTTGTTGGAATAAGTACATCAATAGCTAGTGTACATGCATTTTTTAGAATTTTTTTTCTCTCTTTTCCTTTTTTTCGAATGTGTGAAATAAAGACCTCGATGTTCATTGAAAAATCTACATTCACAAGAAATAAAAAATAAATATAATAATAAAATTAAATATATTTAAAATTATACTTTTTGGGAAGCTTATAATAAGGAATACATGTTTACAAAAAAAAAAATTTAAATAAATTAATTTGATCCCCTAAAAGGTAAATCAAAAATGGTTTTTTATCAGCATTTTGATAGGTGTAGAGGAGACTCCATTATAGGTATGGTTTAAAACTAGTGGCTTTATATCCAAGGGGGTTTGATATAAGTGGGTTTGATCAAACCCTCTTCAATTAAAACCCTTAAAATGGAACCTTTTAAAAGCTTAAATCATTATATTTTCTAAAAATATGTGATTTCAGCAAAAATCAGGATATCCCAAAAAGTGTAACCCATTATTGTGGCATCACCCCTAGCCAAGGCTAAACTACTGTGAGGTACCTAACGCTTATGTCCATCATGAGAAAGCTTCATCCTAGGACATGTTGTGATCAGGGTTTTGGTGAGACTGATTGGGTGATACGCTATTGATACTCTGAGTTGACCAACTAGATGGTCCTCACTGATCTAGACTTGAGACTTTGACAATTAGGTGTTCACTTTGGAACCTGCTAAACTTTCTTCTAAGAATTGGATATCATGCATGGAGGTGTGGATTGAGTGTGTTTAGGAGTAAAATATGGATTGGTCGATAGTTTGGAACCTTTGACTCTCCAAACATGGGAAGATGAGCAATTATGGGTGGATATGGAAGTATGCATGGAATTAGGACCAACTGCTCGATACACTTTGTACATTGCTTGAGAAGCCTTCTTTTGCCTTTGTGGACTTATTTGATGGATAATTTTCCATTTTTTATTTTTCCCCATAGTTTCTTTGACTAATGGAGTTTGATAGGGATAGTCTTTCTTTGTATTCTTTGGTATCCATATATATTTGACTTGTCCTTCGTGCTTCGATACTTCTTTTTCTTTGATGACGTTCTTTGTGTTTTGATTCGAATATTTCTTTTGTTGTTGGTCCCAATTCGTGGATGGGGTGATAGGTGGATGAAGATTTGTGACATGGCAGGTTGTAGTATTGGCATTGGTTTCATCATAAGGATTCTTTGTGCTCCCTATGTTGACGTTTGCTTGAGATGAATTTGCCCCCAATTTTATAGAAGTATCCATTGATTACCAAATAACCAAGGCCTTGATTCTTAGGATTGCCAACAATCTACACTGGTTCTAGGATACCATGTTCATGTAGGCTTAATCCTCTACCTTGATAATTCATCTGCTGAAAAAAATTGTCTGTAATAGGATATGATTTTCCTTGAAAACAAGGTGCTAATCTTTCTCTGCTTTGTGGAGGATCTTCAAAAGTGACAACTTCTTTATTGATAAGATAGCTTTCTCTAAGAAAGGTAAGTGATCCAAGTTTATAAGTGATAGGATCTTCCATAAGTGGGATAAATTCTTGATTGATATCTTCAGCTTGATCTGGTGAGATATCAGATTGTAATGCTTCTTCAAGAAGTGTTGATGATTCATTGTCCCAATAAAAGTCTTCCTCACAATTCATTCATGATATTCTTTCACATGATGTTTCTGATTCACAGCTTCTGTAGAAGCCTTCTTCATGACCCATTTTTGCTATGTCTCCATAGGATGTTTCTAATTTGCAACTTTTGTAGAAGCCTTCTGATATGTCTCCACATGATGTCTCTGATTCACAACTTCTATAGAAGCCTTCTTCATGATCCACTTTTGGTATGTCTCTAAATTTTTCTATACTTTGATCATTTGTACAAATGTTAAGAACGAGAGACTCTTGTATCTTGGTAATGATGTCAAGAGTATGAGACTCTTGTTTTGAATGAAAATCATCTATGTGTCCATCCAAAGAAAGCAT
This sequence comes from Sequoiadendron giganteum, assembly GCA_007115665.2. Taxonomy (NCBI): domain Eukaryota; kingdom Viridiplantae; phylum Streptophyta; class Pinopsida; order Cupressales; family Cupressaceae; genus Sequoiadendron; species Sequoiadendron giganteum. Next base: position 15,110,737 of record CM021100.1, read on the forward strand.
CTCATGGGTAGGCAGAGGGGTATGTGCTATATGGATTTGATCATCATTTGTGATATCTTGTATAGATAGAAGAGTGCCCATTAGATCATTGTAGTATCTTCGAGATACGAATTCTTGATCTTGAATGATTTCATAATTACTTTCAACATGATTTGGATCAAGTTCTCGACATGGGTCAACTTCAAAGGGTGAATTTCTTACAAAGGTTTTCTTGGGTATCATCCTTAGGCATGGGAAATGGCTTAATATCCTCTTGATCTTTGAGCGGATATGGATCATGTGTTGAGCTAGGGATTCCTTCAATATCTATAACCATGAGGTCAAAGGATGCTAATATGTCTTGGGAAGGACCATTGCTAGACCTTGATGGAAGATGTTGACCATGCTTTAGAATAAATTCTTGAGATATGTCCTCTAACTCATAAGGCGATGTAGGGACATTTTCAACATGATCATTGGTCGAAGGATCTTGGTTTATGTCAATAGGATCAAATAACATCAATACTCCTTGAAATAGATATTTGTAGGAGGGGTCTTGATCATGACTAAAAAATGGCTCTTGATGTATGTTGATTTGATCATGAAATGAGGTGGAAACATCTTCAAGGTGTTCATCGATGGATAGATCTTGATTATTCTCTTCAATAGTTATGGTGGAGAGATTTTCAATGTTTTCAACCATAGGATCAAATGATGTTGACATCTCTTGAATTAGATCATTGTTGGGTATCGTTGGTGAGTTTTGATCATGATTGAAAGGTGTCTCTTGGTGTGTGTTGATTTGATCATTGGTTGAGGTGGAAACATCTTCGATGTGCTCATCGATGGATAGATCTTGATTAGTGTTTTCAAAAATTGTGGTGGGGATCTATTGCAAGCTTTGTTGAGTGAGTAATGCTTGTTGTTGGTCATGTCGTTGTTGTGCCAACAATGCTTTTTGTTGGGCTTATTGTTGAGCTACTTGTTCATACACTTGTTGATGGATTGCTTGCAATTGTGCCCAAAATTGTTCTTGCGTCTACCGAGCTTGGTTTTGGGCTTGAGCTTGAGCCTGTGCTTGTTGGGCTACTTGAGCCACTTGTGCAACTTGTGTGGCTAGTTGGGTTTGGAGTGCCTTTTGGCGGGTAGATTGTTGTGCGGCTTGCAACATGATGGATAATGAATTGGCCGTGTTGTATTTTGGTGGTGGTGGTGGTGGGTTGAGGATGGTGTTGATTGTTGGGGTGAGTGGAACGGTCTCATTGATTACCAAGGTTTGAGTGGTGAATGGTGCGATTGAGATTCGTGGTCCTTAAGACACTTGAGGAATGGTAGATGTGTTAACCGTTGGGGTTGCTTGGATGGTTGCCATCTATTGATATGAATCGATGAGAATTTTGAGTGTAGCAATTTTGTTTCGCAAGATTTGACCTTGACATTCTTCATATGGTTGACTTGGTTGTTTAGCAAGTAGCTTTGGAATGCATCCTTGAGGTGTTTGTTTGGGATCATGGACAAGTTGATTCTGGATAATGCTTTGATTTGCTGTGATGTTTAAATTCGGCATGATAGATTGAAATTGAACATTGTTGTGGTTGGGAATCTTATTGCCTTGATTTAGGTAACTTTTATTTTGCATGGTGTTACCTTGAATTGGATCAATATCTGGAGTCGATAACATATTGTTTGGATTTTGAACAACATTGGTTTGATTTGCAAGCATATCTATCCCAAGGTTTACCAAATGTGGATTCAAAATGGTCATGTTTGACAAACTTGTCTTTGGCATGTATGGATTTGGTGGGATAGTGTTGTTTGGAATAAGGCTCATGCATTGATTGTTCGGTTGATAGATTTGTAGGTTTGGACTTGTATTTAAATCTATCATCGGGAAAGGTGTTCCAAAATCAGTTATAACTTTAAGAAACCCCCCTAAAAAAAGGATACAAAATCCTAGCGAATCTTTCATTTTTTGAGGAAAAAAATTAATTTCTATTGGTGAAACTTTCCTTTTTTTTCAAAAAAAATATTAGTTTTATTGGCGATTTTTTTACATCACTAAAATTTTGTAGAAAATTTTGGTGAATCTTGAAAAATAATAGGAAATGCATTAATTATGATGGCGAATCTATCCAATCTAAAAATAATTCTCATGATAAAGTAGGGGCCCGAGGGTGGAAATTATCGATGAGTTGAAGGGGTAGACTATAATATTTACTTTCTACCATTGTTTTATAATATAATATAATGGCTCTCATTATATTCTACAAGGTAAAATGTAACCATGATCTATAATTCTCATGGGGGCTCAAAACTGATTTTAGATCATTGGTCTAACAACCCTTGTTGCACACTATAAGGTGAAATTTACCCAAAATTGTGGGCCCCATGAGAATTATAGATCATGTGTACATTTTACCTTGTGGAATACAACAAGGGCCATTAGATTATATTTAAATCAATGGTGGAAACTAAAGATTAGAAATATTGTCCTAAAGCAATTAATAGTTATGATATACTATTGGCGAATTAATATAGATTTCTCCAATAATTTATAAAATTCAGGCAAATTTGATCTAATCATGTATCGAATATTGTGGTGAATTTTTGAGTTAAATTTTTTAATAAAATAAATTATTTGGCGATTTAAATAAGACTATAATAAAATTTTGTAAAAATGTGGCGATTCAAGTCACATTATATCTCGAACTATTAGCCAAGTTTGGATTCCCAAATTTCAACTATTAGCCACTAAAAAAATCATTGTCCAAAATTCAAATTGGGCATGCTCACATTTGTTGTACCATTGAGGTTTGGAGGAGATGATGATTCCATGCATAAATGTGAGTTTCGATAATCAAGTGGTATTGCAAAACTTGGATAGTTTGGTTGAATTGGATGGATCAAGTTTATATTCCATGTCCCTCTTGTGTTGTGATCTTGTTGTAAAAGTGAACCTCTAAGGTGTTTAGGACCAATGATGAGATGAGGGATGAAAGGGGTGAATGATATGGGTGTTTAAACTTTTGAGGAACTTTGGATCAATGCTAGACTTTAAGACTTGATTTGATTCGATTTGGATAGTTTGACTAAGTGTGTTAAACCAAACAAGATGATGGTGAACTTGTAAACCCTAGGAAGTTGTGTTATCCTAGGGAAAACTCGCATAAGAGAATGAACTGGCTAAGTCTGTTAAGCCAATCAAAGTGATCATGAACTTAGTAGACCTCAGGAAGTTGCATTATCCTAGAGGCAATTTTGTTCAAGAGGATTGATAATTCGACTAAGTGTGTTAAGTCAAACAAGATGATGTTGATTTTCCAAATGTCTAGCATAAGTGATGTTTTTCAAGGTTCCAAAAGTTGTTGGTGAAATGGAATTTGATAAATGTTCGGATGGATGAAGTGTTTTGACTTGATCCTAGATGACCCTATGAGGACTTTTTGACTAGACCAAGATATTGAAGAACATGTTTTTCCCTAAGAGTAATTCAAACCAAAAGATCAATGTTCGCATGGAAAACCATAAGATAGATGATTGCAAGCACATGTGTGGTTCAATTGTCTATTATCTTGCTTAGGTTTGGTTCTTTTTACAACAAACACTTCTTGCTTAGTTTTTTTTCAAACTGAATGTCCAATATCCTAATTTTCTTTCATCCCACAAAGTGCATTATGTGGAAATCATGGAAATCAAGGCAAAGGTTACCTAGTGTTGACTTTGGGAGAAACAAATTGAGATGTCTGAATGTTTAGAAGCCTTCTAGAGATAAGAACCCCTAGGGACAAGCAGTAACATTTGGACACCTCCAAGGTATTTGTTCTTCCAAAGGGTTTGAAATTTTGATGATTCGTTGAATGTTTGTTTTCTACTGTTTTAGATCCAAGCAAAGTGTCTTGATTCAAAGAACATGTACAACCCTAGGCTGGAAAAGGCAATATTTATCAAGTTCCCACTTGGATGAATCCAGCTACACATATTCTATGCAGATGACTAGATGCTTGACCACACTGGCTCCCCTCCACGGCACACACTTCTTGGGTCAGCCAAGCATTAGCACCCATGAATCTCCCATGGCATACTTTTCATCTCTACAACAGAACCGCATGTATACGTGGGGCGGCTTCAGAGGACATGACCTCTTGCACCAACAAATATAAGGTATTTTTTGGCTTCTAAACACAAGTTTATAGTAAGGGCATCCAGTTTAGGGGGTGCAATGATAAATTCCTTGTGAGAGATCTCCCAACCCTTAGAACAAGGGCTTTACGCATCATAAAGATACTGGGGGAGAGTTATCATGCACTGCTTCCCATTGTCCATGGCTTTCACCGTGAACACAAATTTATATAGCGGTTTGGAAGAGCTTGGCTTTAGCCCATTACCGCTTGAGTCGTTCCCTTGGGGTGAGTACTTTTTCCCACCAAGGTAGGCCCTCTAAAGGTACATGATAGCGAGTAAGTACACTCGTAGTTCGATCATATTTGTTTGCATGAACAAAGAGACAACACTCACAATGCCTTTTTCCCACACTAAACAAGTTTGTTCAATTTTATGTTCCCAAATCGAAATGTGAAGGAAATATTTTTTGACAATTTAATATCATCAAAATGCTTTTGATTCTCAAGATCGCTGTGAAGCGCGAGAGAAGCGCATACACATTTTAAATGATATTAATTTCTGAAAAAGATTGCAAAAAATGGAAAACACTTGTTCATTTTAGATCTCAAAAGCAGTGATTTTGATTCATTTTAAAGCACCAAAATGAGATGTGAAGTTTTCCTTGTCCAATTTTCACCCAAATTGAAATCTAGTAAATGTCTAAGGTTCTTTTTAACCAACTTTGAAAAAGACCAAATTATTGATTGATTTTAAGCCCAAATCAAAAGGTGAGTTGAGTTAAAACAAAAAATGAGAGTAGAAAATGGAAGCTCTAGATTGTTAAAACAAGCATTAAAAAATGCCTTTTTTTTCAAATCTCGATTTCAAAAAGATCTCCAACTCCACTCCATTCGCCTTCATTTTCACTTGATTTCAATGTCAACCTCCAATGTCAACCATGAATGTCAATCTTGATGTCTATCTATCCGAGGCACACTTCCCTATTATAGAAATAAGATAAAGCCCAATGTTCAACAATATCAATGCCTTCAAAATAAACATGAAATTCAAGATTTATAAAACATTCAAAGTACAACCTTGAATCAAATGCATCAATATTTTTCATTAATGTATTGGAGAGGAATAAAGTAAGCAAAGTAAACTGTCCAAACAAAATAAATGTCTTTGCAAAAGGATTGCAATCTCTTACAGTCTTTTACCTTTTCCATTCATACTTGTCAAGTTAGTCAAAAATAGGCTATTGGCATGTAAATCTGCAAAATGATTTCTTAAATAAGAAATGATGTCAAGTTTGAAAGCATGTATTAATCAATGGAGAATTTTGACAAGATGGGGGATTAAATATAAATTTGAAATCCATATATTTGATCAATCCTAGAGATTCACCCACCACTATATGGAGTATTAAATACTGACTGCGTAATGGGGGTGGATTTAAACAAACAACATATATAAAATGCAGTTGAATTAAATGCAATCAGATTGTCAGAGATTCATATTGCAATCAGATTTTGGTCCTACGGATTGAATATTTTTTTCTAGCATTGAATACCTGAATGTAAGATAAAATTAAATGCTTGTTGTGGTTGACAATTGGTTTGCAGGGTACACATGAGACAGATCTAAATGTGCTTCTTTAAAGAAGTCCAAGTTGGAGGTGCTTGTGGATTAAATGTTCTTGTGGGGCTTATGTGCACCAAGGAAATGGCTTTGCACAGTCTACAAAGCTTATATTGAACTCTTAACAGAAGAATTTGCAGACTTGATTCTTTGCCTCCGAGGGTAAAGTCTGAGATGCTTACTCTTTCAACTTTTATTGGACAAGGCCTTCCCTATAATTAATATCTTTGCTAGTGGAATATAAGATGAATTTTTTCCCAAAAGGAAAAGCTGATAGAAGAACCACGAATGCATTCAGAGAGAAACAAACTGTATCTCAGCAAAGGCAAACGTAGGGAGAGCATTGTTTTTGAATTGAAAGGAATCTACTTCAAACATATCGGCCCCCAGAAAGGAAACATTAACACATTTAGAAATAAATAAATTGTATCTCAGCAAAGGAAAAAATAGGCAGAGCATGGACTTCAAATTCAAAGGAATCTATTTCAAACATACCGACCCCTAGAACTGTAAGAAATAGTGCGAAAAATAAAGCTATAGCAAGACCTGTTCAGATTATGATTTGATCTCTTCCGATTATACTGTCCCAAAAGGAAAAGCTAATAGAAGAACCACAAACGCATTTAGAGAAAGATAAATTGTATCTCAGCAAAGGAAAATGCAGGCAGGGAGCATGGGACCGCATTCTTTGATGCCCACTATCAAAACAATTCACATGACTTGTCTATACATCCACATTTACATGCATATCTACCAAAGCATTAATGGATAAAGAAATTTTGTCAGACATTATATCAACTATTTATGTCTGCCATCAAGTGCCTTCTTCAAACTAATGGTTTGATGGGATTTGCATGATAGGGTTGCTAGATTCAGCGAAGCCTATAGGCATAGTAAGCGAAATAATAGGCCTGCACTATAATACCCTACACCATGTCAAGTATTCAATAATAATGAAGGGACATCTACCAACACATAATAAAATATTAAAGGATTTGGGGATGTCTCAAAGAAGGCATGTGATTTTGATTCATTTTAAAGAACCAAAATGAGATGTGAAGTTTGCCTTGTCCAATTTTAACCCAAATCAAAATCTAGTAAATGTCTAAGGTTATTTTTAACCAACTTTGAAAAAAACCAAATTATTGATTGATTTTAAGCCCAAATCAAAAGGTGAGTTGAGTTAAAATAGAAAACGAGAGTAGAAAATGGAAGCTCTAGATTGTTCAAATAAGCATTAAAAAATGCCTTTTTTTCAAATCTCGATTTCAAAAAGATCTCCAACTCTACTCCATTTGCCTTCATTTTCGCTTGATTTCGAAGTCAACCTCTAATGTCAACCTTGAATGTCAATCTTGATGTCAACCTATCCGAGGCACACTTCCCTATTATAGAAATAAGATAAAGCCCAATGTTCAACAATATCAATGCCTTCAAAATAAACATGAAATTCAAGATTTATAAAACATTCAAAGTACAACCTTGAATCAAATGCATCAATATTTTTCATTAATGTATTGGAGAGGAATAAAGTAAGCAAAGTAAACTATCCAAACAAAATAAATTTCTTTGCATAAGGATAGCAATCTCTTATAGTCGTTTACCTTTTCCATTCATACTTGTTAAGTTAGTCAAAAATAGGCTATTCGCATGTAAATCAGCAAAATGATTTCTTAAATAAGAAATGATGTCAAGTTTGAAAGCATGTATTAATCAATGGGGAAGTTTGACAAGATGGGGGATCAAATGTAAATTTGAAATCCATATATTTGATCAACCCTAGAGATTCACCCACCACTATATGGAGTATTAAATACTGACTGCGTAATGGGGGTTGATTTAAACAAACAACATATATAAAATACAACTAAATTAAATATGATTAGATTTTCAAAGATTCATATTGCATCAGATTTTGGTCCTACAGATTGAAGAGTTTTCTCTTGCATTGAACACCTGAATGTGAGATAAAATTAAATGCTTGTTGTGGTTGACAATTGGTTTGTAGGGTACACATGAGACAAATCTAAATGTGCTTCTTTAAAGAAGTCCAAGTTGAAGGCACTTGTGGATTAAATGTGCTTGTGAGGCTTATGCGCACCAAGGAAATGGCTCTGCACAATCTGCAAAGCTTATATTGAACTCTTAACAGAAGAATTTGCAGACTTGATTCTTTGCCTCCGAGGGTAAAGTCTGAGATGCTTACTCTTTCAACTTTTATTGGACAAGGCCTTCCCTATAATTAATATCTTTGCTAGTGGAATATAAGATGAATTTTTTCCCAAAAGGAAAAGCTAATAGAAGAACCATGAATGCATTCAGATAGAAACAAATTGTATCTCAACAAAGGCAAATGCAGGCAGAGCATGGTCTTCAAATTCAAAGGAATCTACTTCAAACATACTAGCCCCCAGAAATGAAACACTAACGCATTCAGAAATAAATAAACTGTATCTCAGCAAAGGCAAACATAGGGAGAGCATGGTCTTTAAATTCAAAGGAATCTACTTCAAACATACTGGCCCCCAGAACTATAAGAAATAGCACGGAAAATAAAGCTGTAGCAAAGCCTTTTCAGATTATGATTTGATCCCTTTATATTATACTATCCCAAAAGGAAAAGCTAATAGAAGAACCATGAACGCATTTAGAGAAAGACAAATTGTATCTCATCAAAGGCAAACGCAGGCAAGGAGCATGGGACCGCATTCTCTAATGCCCACTGTCAAAACAATTCGCGTGACTTGTCTATACATCCACATTTACATGCATATCTACCAAAGCATTAATGGATAAATAAATTTTGTTAGACGTTATATCAACTATTTATGTCTGCCATTAAGCACCTTCTTCAAACTAATGGTGTGATGGGATTTGCATGATAGGGTTGTTGGATTCAGTCAATGTCTTAAAGACATATAAAAGCGAAGCCTATAGGCATAGTAAGTGAAATAACAAGCCTGCACTATAATACCTTGCACCATGTCATGTATTCAATAATAATGAAGGGACATCTACCAATGCATAATAAAATATTAAAGGATTTGGGGATGTCTCAAAGAAGGCATGTGAACTGTGGGCGAGCAGATAAGGTACTCAAACTAGGCATGTGAATTGTGGGCGCGTAGAATAGGCACTTTAGACTAGGTATGTGAACTATGAGCCAAAATGACTCACATAAATGTCTCTTGGACTGCAATGTTTGCAGTCAATCTATTCAAGAGGCTTAGCGACTATCAAGCAAAATGCACTTGGCAGGTGTAAAATCAAATTTCGTAACCTTTACCCACAACTTCTCTACTTAAGCCAAAATCAGAGCACAGAGAAGGTTGACCACAAATGTCATGGACTATGACAACTATAAGGCATTCTTGGTATGGATGGACGCATCTTGAACGTAGACATTGATGCTCGATCAAGTTTGGATCTGTGCCAAAAATAAAAATAAAAAAGTTAAAAAAGATTTTTTGGATGCTTGATCAACTGTTCATGGCCTGCACGAAGGAAAACATTTTCCCGCGATTAGAAAAATGCAATAAAAATCTTCCTTTCGTTGCTAAAAGGACTAAAATGGAATACAAAAGTGACTTTGGCTTTGCTAATTTTTGCAGCCAAAAATAACGAAGCATGTAGGAAGATATGAAGTTTCCAATATACAGTAAACTCCTTCACAGTAAATAGGAAAATGAAACATGTCGTTTACTAAGTATGCACCAAGGAATCCTAAATTTTCACTATTATAGAGATACACGTGAATTGCTATAGGCTTGGGACAGTCCTTCTACCTTCCGTTTTCTTGGTATGGCTGCAAAGTTTTAGCAAACAATTCTATAGAGAATAAGAAAAGCAGATAATGAGCATAGTGCAATGTATACACCACAAATCCATCGAAAACATTCGATCTTTTGCCTTTTACCAGCGAACGGTAGATTTTCCAAATATTTATTTATTTCCATAATGAGCTTCAAGATTCATACTTAATGAAGATGCAAAACAAATTGCAAGAAATACTTCCAACCATTCTACAGAACTAAGTAAGCTTCCTATCAATCACGTAGAGGCGTTATCTCTAACAACCCTAATCCATGAACTTCAAAATGCAGATGATAATATATCACATGCAGCAGATAATTAATGGAAAAACAGTCAATGGAGGTTTCCTAGGCCGTATTTCATAGATACTATAATGAATCTGTAATAATAGCATTATACATGCAACAATCTTGCAAAATTTTAATCAAGTGAAAACAAAAGATAGACTATATATTTGCCCTCCTTCTAACGCCATTTTGTGGACATGAAAATCTACAAATGGTTAGAAATGCTAAAATACATACATTCTATTAGCATGATCACATTTTAAAACCAAGCATACCTCTAATATCCTCATGAAATAATACCTCATGCTTCAAGATGCAAACACATGACAAGCTTAATTAAAGCATATAAAATAAATACATGATGTAAACCTATTCCATGTTGGATTGGTGCTATCCTTTGTGTAGAAGGCAATCCTTTCCCAATCCTTGTTAAACCAAATGAGATGATAGACAATGAGATGCTAAGTGAACTCAAGTTGCCTATAGTGATAGTGCTCAAATTGTAGATGAAAAATGAGAGAAAATGCATTGAACTTATAGGATAAGTTGAAAGAGGAGAAGCCAAGATTGAGCAATGTGGGATCAAAACTTAACAAATGAGAGAGAGCCACTTGTCACAATGGGATTGGCCCATGCTTGTGCAAGTTTTGGCTAATGTGTTCATTTCAAATTTGAAAATGACAATAAATAAATATGGTTGAGGGTTTTGGGGGAGAATTGTGTTTGACCAAAACAGTCAAACAAAAGAGTTAATGAGGGAATATGCCCTTGTGAAGAAAATAGGGGTTTTAATAAATCAAATTAAATGATTTATTGTGCATGTGGATGGGACATGGGTTAGTCTTAGCATTAATTAGAGATTTTACTAATTAAACTAGTGTTTAGTTGATTGTGACACTTTGATTTAAATTTGTGGGTTAGGATAAATCAAAATGAGAGGATATTAAATATTTAATTAAATATATCTGATTTAATTAAATCAAGACTTTAAGAGATTAATTAATTAATTTGATTTAATTAATTAAGATGGAAGAATGATCAAATGTGATGTTTAATCAATAATGTTAATTTTGTATGTCTACAATTGTATAATAACAAAAGTATTCCAATTCCATTATAACTTAACCCTATAAGTATTATCTCGGGCAATAAATACTTACTCAAAGTGGATAACTTAAGTACGCTACGCTAAAGAAAATCGTTACTCTGAACAATGACAATATTATTATATACTATTATAATGCACGCGCTTAATCCTGATATGCATTATCTAAATCCTGTTATTTGCAGCATATGTCACAGATACATCTTTGGATATGATTAAAGATGGAGGGTCTGGAAAACCAGCAAACCCATTTGATTTTGGGGCAGGGCATGTAAATCCCGGACAAGCTATGAATCCAGGATTGATATACGATGCAGGACCAGCAGATTATATAGTGTTTCTCTGCAGTCTTGGCTACACTGAGAATCAGATCAAGGCCATTGTTGCTTCAGATGAATTTAATATCACCTGCCCTGGAAAAAGTTCTGCTAGTGATCTTAATTATCCTTCTATTACTGTGTCGAATCTGGAATCCACTACCACAATTAAAAGGACCGTAACCAATGTTGACCAAGATGATCGTGTAACTGTATATATATCTGTGGTCTCGCCCCCACCTGGTGTAGAAGTGATTGTGAGGCCAAAGATTCTAGTTTTCAAACCTGATATAAGAAGTGCCTCTTTTTCAGTAACTCTAAAACCCTTGAAGCACTCGGACGGGGTCTATAATTTTGGAACACTCAATTGGGTTAGTCTTGATCATCATGTGCAGAGCCCCATTGTCGTTCGCGTTAACAACATAAAGGACGAATTGAGGGATGCTAAGAAGCCTAACCAGTCTAACCCAAAAGATGAACAAACTCATCTGGAATCTCAAGTCTCTGATGGTGTCAGTGCGGTATAATTAATGTTCACCATATTGGAAATCTCTTCTGTAAGTTGAATGGGGAACTATATATATTTTGATAAGCTTATTAATATGAAGTTTTACAATCTTATATATAAATGTTTTATTGTTATATTGTGAACCGTTAAATTTTATGTAATGTTAGTTTTTATTTAAATATATTATTTTATTTATAAAAATTTATGGAACTTCTTTTATCTGTCTTCATCTGTCTTCACACTACAAGCAGTCTTATACACTCAACATTACATGTTTAACCATAATAAAGGCACTGTATGCTTTAAAAAACTTGGGCTTTTTCTTTTCCTCACAATTATTGTACCTGATTTGTTGTGAGATATTATTCATTTTATAAATTTTGGTTTCATTCAAGAAATTTTTTTCTACATTTTAATTTTATTACGATATTATTTTGATTTATGAAATGCAATCAAATGTTGTTTTGTGATTAAATAAATTATTTATTTTCACAATATAATCTAATTTTCTTTTTTTAAATAATATATTCTAATTAATAAATTATACACAATGAAACAATTATATTTTTTTAAATCAATTTTACATATAAATTATAAAATTAATTATTTAAACTTTAAAAATAATATTAAATAATAAAATTCAACCACAAACACCTTAGATAAACTTTAAATATAACAATAACTAGTATACATATATTAATTAATAATATATATAAAGAACGCTGAAAGTTATCAATACTTAACATAGTTTATTATAATATTAATTAATAAAATATATTAAAAATTAATAATATATATAAAAAAAAAAAAATTACTATTTTTTATATATCTATTAATTAATAATATATATAAAAAACTATTTAAGCATACATATCTTAGTTTGTAATTTTAATCGAAAAGTATTTAAATTAAAAACTATTTATTGAGAAGTTTTAAATTTAAATCCTTTTTGAAAAATTAAAAAAAAAAGAATTATTTTATGTGTTTGTTATTCTTAAGTAGCACATACTTACATACTTCCACCTATCTGTCATTTTCAATGAAGCTTCAAAATGTTTACGAATAAAAGAATTATTTTATGTGTTTGTTATTCCTAAGCAGCACATACTTCCACCTGCCTGTCATTTTCAATGAAGCTTCAAAAAGTTTACAAATATTCCTTTGTTGCTTTCACTATATAACACTTTCAGCATAATTATACTAAAAACTAAATCAAATAGATTATTCTCTTTTTCTAATTCTTAATTTATTTTTAATTTTTAAATAATTATATATTTTTATTGTTAACTATTATTTTTTTTCTAAATTTCTTAATTAATATTTAACTTTTTAAGTATTAGTTTTTTCTAACATTTTTAATTAATATTTAACTTTTCAATTCTTTACCTTTTTGTAAGAGAAATATATTAAAATAATTTTATATCTTTATTAATTGATCTTTAGTTCTATTATTTCTTGTCAAATAAAATTTAAATAAAATAATGATGAATATCCATATACTTTATTCTTCAATTTTTTTAAAATAAATTATTTTCCTATTTCACTTAAATCACATAATATTCTTTGTTTTATTTGAATCTTCATAACAAGTTGGTTAATCTTTAATTAGAGAAAATAAAATAAAATAAACATGTTTGAGATTCTTTAATAAGCAGATTTTTTAATTCATGTCATTTAGACTTTCTTTTTTGGAAGAGTTGGATTCAAATCTTAGTCTCTATGGTGTTTGTGATGTATAATTGATGTTCGTCATATTGAAAAGGTCTTATATAAGTTGAATGGGGAATCACTAGTAATTTTGGAAAGATCATTTTTCCAACATATCTTTATATCTATTTATAGATATATTTTGATGTGAATATGAATATGAAATTTTATTATCTTTTATATCTAAAAATATATTATTATTACATTGTGAATTGTTAAATTTTATGTAATATTAATAAATTTGTTTTGTTAATTTTTATTTATATTAAATTTTTACAATTTATAATGTTATTAAATTATTATTTCTAGTTTTGATTGTGTTGGTGGGTTTTTTCAACAAGATTTTGGATCACATTCTCTAAACCAAATTTCTTCTTCTTTTGCTCTCAATCATCATGATGATGGATCATATAGTGTGATCTGAAATGTTGAAGTATTTATACAAATTTACCAAACTTCTTTTTTCTACCTGTCTCATACACTAAACACCACATGTAGTTTAACCATACACAGATCCATATATTACACTAAACATCACATGTAGTTTAACCATACATAGATCCTTATATCACAAGACATTGTATTTTCTTAAAAAAAATGATTTTCTTTTCTTCACAATTATTATACCTACTTGAATTAATCATGGCATATTACTAGCCAAAACTATTTAAATCCCAAATAGTATGGTTGACGATGAGGCAACCAAAATTGAGATTTATACCCACATCTCCACTTTACAATGGGAAAAAGCATAGTGAGCCAAGACATTGAATCACCTGAAAGGAACATACAAGCATCTCCTTCCCGATTAAGCATCATGTCTTGAGGACAAGACACCATATTAAAAGGGGCGATGAAGTTAGCAGGTCAAGGGTCGAAGCATATCTTATCACAGACTATTGCAAAGGGTTTATGGGGCAAGGAAGAGAAATTAGATGTAATTAGGATTCATTCCCCTTCATGGTAAATAATATATGTAAATTTAAATCATATGTGAAGACATATACTGATAGATATAGGTATATATATGAGCAAAGAATAAGAATTATCTTTTGTATACAATTATAATATAATATAAAGAGATATAAGGGTTTATCTATATGTGTTATGAATGGATGAATGACTTTTTTATTAGCATAGTTTATAGTTTTTGTCCATCTTAACATATTACCGCAAATGATTATTTCTCTTACTATATCCTCTGGGGTATAAATTGACAACAGAAGAGGTACTGGGTACAGATCTCCAGAATGTAATTCCCCATTCTTATTGCCAACAATCACCATCTCAAAGTGAGAAGCTAACTTTAGATTATGGAAATTCCTCCATTCTTTGGTCCTACTAGCCTCCAACAACATGCAACATTGATGAATTCATCTATAAGATAATCAACAATTGTTTTAATGTTTTTGAATGTAATTTTCTTAATACCAATAGTAAGAAGATATAATACTTGATTAGCCTCTTCAATGATTGATAGACTGACACCTTTTTCTTTTGGTAAATAAACCAAAGATTTTGTTTTCTTATGCTTCTCCCTATTCTTCATCACTCCAACACATCCTCTATTATAAATTATAGTAACCATAATGACACTACCTACATAAAACTTGATAAAGTCCTTGATCAATAGATTTGGGCACCAAATGGTATTTCCCATTATAATTTTTAAGGTAAGGGGTACCCTTATCACCAAAGAAAATTAAATCCCACACCTTCATCTTCATAAACACCTCTTAATATCATCCATAGATTTTAACTATACCAAACTATTCATGCAAATGACTAAGTGTGGATTACATCTTGACTATCCTCCTACACTATTTTCTTGCACAAACTGTACCATATTCTCAAAAATAACAATGAAAAACCACTATACCAAGTACACTTGCTAATGCAATTTTCATTATTTCATTTCCATACCAAAAGTATTGGAATTGAATTTCTTACTCCAATATTCAAGTATTTTTAGTATGAATGACATGTGGTATTAAAAAATATAATGCTATGCTCAAATGAGGTCACACTTTGAGAAATTTCTTTCCAAATACCAAACAATAGACCTAGAGTACCATTCTCTCACACTCTATGAAATAATACATGAAATAAAATAGACTCTTCTTCAGTCGAATTGATCCTAACACCTTTAGAAATGTGCCTCCCTATGCACCATAACATCAATAATGAAAAAGTGGTTTCTTGGCTAGTGCAAACTAAAACAATTGAAAATGGGGGTTAGATGCTTTCGTATGATTTAGGACATAGAGAGAGTACACCCACTTTCTAATTATTTCATTCAAGGATGACCCAAGAGATCTCAATGCAAAGGAGAAAGAGACCTTGCAATAGGGCCATCTTAGAGGCTAAATAAAAAATAATAAGGGGTTCACCAACAAGTTAAAACTTGTAAAGACAAATGCAATGACAATCAAAATGCTTAACCCTAATTCAATGCAAACTTTAACTAAATGACCTATAAATGCATATAAACTAGAATAAAAAGTTGTACGATGAAATGTATGTACCTGGGAGTTTGAATAAGGTTGAATGAGGCCATGAAATGTTGGAAATTCTAACATTAATGTTGACTAGGACTCATACACCAAGGTAGGAAAATCAGTCCCAAATATGGGTTTCTATGCAGAAACAAGAATCTAGCAAATGGGTATCCGAATCTCTCAAAATCTGAATTTTGACCTAGACTGGGATTCATTCGCCAGAAGTGGTGAATAGTCCAGTTAGAGATTTCTAAAACTTCAAGGTTTGAAAATAGTCTCCAAAGTCTCATCTATGCTTCCCAACTAATTTTTGGACCCTGATTTGCTACTTATAGAAGTTCTCCAAGTATCTCCAATGCAATGTGACAACTTTGAAAAATTTAAGCACTTTGCCAAGTTTCTCCAAACTTACTCTTCAATGTGTCTTCAATCTAAACCTAAAAATCACACACTAAAGAGAGGGAATTTTGTTTTGTTAGTGGATAGGGGTTTGCCTTGGTCAAATCCCGTTTTGGTGATCAAACGTTAAAATAGAATGATATAGGAATGGAGAATGATGAATGAATAAAATATGATGTGCCAAATCACCAAACCCTAGCAATGAAATGATACAAACATGTATGAGATGGATCCAATGGATGTAGATCTTGACTCTTGCTTGAATCATGAAACACTACATAACAATTTTTAGCTCCAAAGCAAACATGATGCATGAAGACTTTGGAATGATGCTTGATATTTGAATAATGATCTAGAATTCTTGATAATCTACTCTTGAATGCTCTTGAATGCTCTTGTGAATGCTTGAATACTCTTGTGAACTCAAACTTGCTATAAGGATGAATACTTGAATGCTTGGGGGGGGAATGAGTGGAAGAACCTTGTATTTATACATAATTATGCAAGAATTCCTGAAATTATAACACTACAAGCTGACATCAGATCTAGGAGGATGAAATCCCACTAAGAATTTGAATTAATTTTAATTTTGGGCCACATGAGACTCATTCGCCCAAGGTGGTGAATGAGTCCTGATGGAACCCCTAAGAAATATTCTTGGTTCCACCCTGAAAGTTCTACAGAGTCTGGCTTGGTCCCTTGTTTTTTATTTTAGGTCATATTCTCATCACTATGATAGGGTTTTATACTAATAAAAATTCTCAAAATTGGCCTATAAAAAAAACCCTTGGTTGGTTTAAAATTGCATTGACCGTTTTTCCTCATTCTCGATCATTTGAGTTATCACTTGTGCCATTGTGGTCATTATTTTTACTAGCCCCTAATATTAGGTTTGTCGGTCATCTTAGGCTCTTCTTGGTATTAATTTTCTTATGATCGAAGGCTTTATCTTAACAGCTTAAATCCTTAGCCTTCATTCTAATGGGTCAATATCCCATTTTCCTAGAAGTGGCCCCCCTTTTTATGATTAAATTTTATGGAATGTACGAAAATGGAAATTTGTTCTAGTCGTCTGATCATTGGAATTGATCCCAATTATTTCTCGTGTGCCCACACTAGTTTATTTCTTCTTGTTTTATTCACATGAGTTGGCAGGCTTTGACCAGGTGTTTGGTATGTTAGTGGGCCCGATCTTCTTGGTGAAGATGACTAGAACTTTTTAAAAGAAGATAAACAACTAAGGGATTTAAGACATGGCCATATCTCTACCACTCCCCACACGTTTGTGTTTTGTTTTATGTTATTTTAAAGACATGAGCTAGTGGGTGATGGCCATGTGGTCATGCTTGATGGTAGGACCAATATCTACTAAACGACAGTTGATGATAGTAGAGGATAATCAACAATGGATGTCATGGCATGTTTTCTCATCAAATTCCTTCCCCATATGCCCATCCATTTTCAACAATAAGGAAATATAGTCACATGAGTTAGCAGGTAGAGTAAAATCTATCATTATGTGAGATCTACCAAGTCTTGGGGATAGTGATTTGCTTTGAAAGAATTGAAACTAATGGTAGATGGTTGGTGATGTGGGCAAGTCTTGACCACTCCTTTCCATCCCTTGATTTTCTTCCTATATGCCATACTTTCCAACAGGTATGTCGGCAAGTGCCACGCAGACTTCTCCTAAAATCTTAGAAATCTCTTAGTAAAGATGGATGTAGTTGGAGATATTAGCTAAGATAGTTCCAAGATAAAAATGGTGCTAAGTTAGAAATAATTCTTGAGCACGCTTGTGAGATTGGTAAACAATTTTATGGCCATCAAATCTATCAGAATCTATTACACGTGGGAAGGTAAAATTTAAGTAAGGCAGGGTATAGGCTATTATTTTGAAAATAAATCATGATCGTTCCCCGCTGTCCTACTATGATGAATTACAAGTGAGTTATTTTCTATGGGAAAGTAGGTAAATGTGACACAACATGTCTAGTTGGGAAATTAAGTGTATGCTTAACATGCAAGTTAAGAAAATACTTATCTCACTTGAGTCTCTTGATTTGGGATGAGTATCAAATGCATGCATTTAATTTTGTCATCATTAATAATTTGGAGTATCTAACTGTTGATTTGGTTCAAAGTATGATCAACGACTGAGATTTAAAACCAGGTTTATTGATTGCCAATGCTTTCACACAAGCTTTCCTAGAAAATTAATGCAGACACACACCAATTGCTCTATTTAATGAGGTTCACTTGCTTGATTACTCCCACCATCTAATTTTTAAAATATGAAGTCTGAAAGAGGGAGTGATTTTGAGTTTTTTTATTTCTAATTAGGGTGGTAATTTTTCTCTAATATTTTTTTAGTAAGTAGAAGAGTAAGAGAATGGGAAAGGTAAGTGTGAACATCAACCCGGTCTACTGGTCTAAGAGGTTTAATCCTCTTGAATTTCAATATTTTTCTCCTCAGGGTGAATAGGGTGGACTAGAGATACCTCTAACACCAGTGAAGAAAACAAGAGCTACCAAAGATTCAGCACAAGGTGTTCTCAAATGTGCCTATCACCTAAGGGGCCGAACTATCTCGAAGGAATTGGCCAAATGAAAGGTTAACAAAGTTGAGAGGCCAGAAAGGGAAGCTGCCAAAAGGAATAGGTATCACCGCACTTACATGGGACGCCATCATTCTCCCATTGAGGTCCTCGATGAGGGTATGTGCAGGATCATAATGGGCCAAAAAGTTGCGATATGTAAGTGATATGACGGCCCATGTGGCTGGTGACTCTTTTTACCCAAAATTGATGAAATGAAAAGGGTTTTTAAAGGACATTCTCAACTTTCCACCAATATAAATTATGCTTTACTTTGAATTTAATAAATAATTATTATTCTTTTTCTATTTGAATTATGACTAAAGTCTTGATTGATAGGCTGATTAAAAAACATCTATAGATTTCAAATGGTATCACATTTTTTGAATCCAAAACATGTATCACATTCTATTCTTTGCATACTATAGGATTAAAAATTTATTTAATTGAACAAGAAGTTTTGACCAATTTAAGGTGGCCAGACATACAAGTTTTTTATATTTTTTAAAATTTGTAATAAAAAAATCATAATTAATTATTTACTTGGAAAAAAATTACAAAAAAATATGCATCACATCAGAACATGAGTCCTCTAGTTATATCTAAAATCTTATAAAAAAATATTATCATTTTATTGTGGTTAGGTTGGTCAAACAAACACCTACTTCTTATTTTTTCCTTGAAATTTAAGTACTACTGCATTGGAATTTCAAATTTTCACCAAATAGATTTTTTCTTTATTTAAATAAACCTAGTAGTTTAGAAACTACATTCAATTTGCTACAGATTATATTCTTACATATTTTTGAAATAATATAGATAACTTATTCAAGTTTTTACGTCAAGTTGCCTAACTCTGATTTTTTGAATTTTCATCGCCACTTAAGGACATGTTTTTTCCATGATGATCCTACACATACCCATGATTCTTCTGAAAGTGGAAATGAGACTAATTCTAGCTAACATCAATATCTCATGGCCATGAAGGATTGGGTTGATTTTGAGGATGAGGTGGTGATGGCTACTCCACTAAAAATAAGGACACCAAGTGGACACACCTACTTTGTTGGTTAAAAGGCAAAGTAATATCCTGTTTCTTTTCTTAGTTGGTGCTTAGAATTTTGGGTGTTATGTGTTAATCTGATTTCTTTGGTTGGTGTATTATGAAGTGGGTCTCTGGTTTTTTTTTTTTTGTGTTGATTGTGATGTTTCTCAGGGTGAAGTGGATTTACATGTTTTGGTGCTGCCACAACAATAATTTTTGAAGGCTGGCAGGGTTGCTCTAATTAACAATTTCTTGAACTTTGTTTGTATTCTCGCTTGAATTAAAATGATGGATCCCCGATCAATTGGGGAATATTCTCTTACTTTCTATTGAAATTCATTTTGAAATGAAAACAAAATGAAAATGGTAAATATAATTTAGCTCAGTGCTTGTTGCTCCCTTGTCTTATAAAAGGGATTCTAAGGTTGGTCACAAAAAAGAGGGTCAAGAGTTCGAGAAGTCAGGAGGTCAATAGGTACTTATTTTCAAAAAGAAATAGGTACAAGGGGAAATCGATACTAATATTTTCAGTAATAGGTTCTAGAAAGGGATCAACCAATATGTATGGTTTTTGATAACAATACAAATAACTAAGTAATACAAAAAATTTGTACATTTCTCTCCTATGTACAAATTATACAAGCTATGTATGATAATCAATGGTTATCTTATTTGTCTTTGTTGAATTTAAATAGATGTGTTGTTATATTCTCGCTTATCCATTCAAATAATGTATGTAAATGCTTGAGCTTAACAGTGGATTTGATATAAAATTTGTGTGGGGATGCTAGTAAGAAGTTAATTATGGAAATAACTAGTGGGAATATTGTAATGCAATATTTTCAGGGTTGTGGGTATTTTTCTAAAATACAACATTGTTATCTAATCATATAGGTTTATGGTTTGACTCCATTTCCCAGAATATGGCATTGGCTTGGTATAGTACTCATGCTCCAATTGGGGTAACTGACTCGACTGATGATCACATAATATAATCAAATTACTTTCTGATTATTTTTCTGGGTGTGTAGGAGTGTAAAAGGAATTATATCTTCTATTGTTTAAGTTATACACTACTGTGAAGGTTAGCCAAACCTTCAGGGTATGGTTCCTTTAAAACATTTAAGGAGAATCATATGTTTTCTTTTTGTTTGATACTAAATACACACTGGTATCTATGAACATAGTTGTTTAGGATCAGCCTCCTAAGTTTCACAAAGCCTAAAGTGAAGAAGTGAATATCCAAAAGCCTTTACTTATGTGTTGGGTAATCCTTGCCCTTATTGATAATTTTCCTTGGAAATTTCATAGGTTTGTGGTGAGAATAATTTTGGTTCTAAAAAAATAACCAACAAATCCCATTAGGCATAATTTATGGGACCATTTTAAAAAATGCTTAGAAAGGTGTGAAACTAGGTTCAGGACCCAAAAACTTAGGTGGGACTCATTCACCTAGGGTGGAGAATGAGTCCCAGATCACTAAATCTAGGCCACACAACCTAAAAACACCTGAATTATGATTATATATTGATTTATGTTAGGATTATCCTTTGAAAAGGTGCACTAAATGAGGCTTGTGGATGAAAAATAAGGTCAATTAAAGTATAAATAAGTCTATTTTTTAATGAAAACTCTAGAAAAGTGTGAAAGTGTGTTACAACACTTTAAATAAGGCACAATTAAGGTTAAAAATAGATTTATTAGGTTCAATTAATTAATATAACCTTAGAATAGTGTGAAAGTGTGTTACAACACTTCACAACACTTTAGCAAGGTACCATTTATGTTCATTAGTTCACAAGGGCCCAAGACCTAATGTGAATGTTCCAAACACATTCTAACACTAAATCAAGGCACCATTAGGCCTAGTTAAGTAGGAGGGCCCAAACAAGAAGGGAAAAGTAAAAGGGATACTTTTTTCATTGCCACATTTTGCCCCCACTTTCCTATGAGGATGAACTTGCTTCAAACTCGCACTAAAGTAGACAAATATGCATCAAGAGGGGGCCGAATGCGCCAATGCTGATAAGATAGGATGACAACGATCAAGACAGGTGATCAAGCCCCTAGGATCAAGATCCCATGACAAACCAACATAGGCACAAAGGAACACACATGCAAATGATATAACAAAAAATCACAAGCATACACTATCAAAGATATTAAAAAATGAAATAAAATGAAAATGAAAGGGGGCAGATAAAGCTTCAACCATTTTTCCATCACAATGTGGATTAGATCTAGGTTGTTTTTTCAAAAAATGCACTCACTCTGAGGCAATGAAACTTTAGGTTGTCTATTGGGTTAGACCTCCAAGAAGGTGAGACACATACACACATGATCAACATGTACTCGCACACACACGTGAGTGGCTAAGGTAAATTCATGCCCTCATTCAGCTTCCTGTCAAACCATACCAAAGTTATACCTCCTGATAACTTTAATAAGGTGCCATGTGAAAAATGATTTTTGAGCTTCATGAGACAAGAAAAAAATTGCATTCTTGGAGCTCGTGAACAAAAAAGATGGCTCCACAAGTATTCAAGATTTTTTATGCAAGGTGCACATATAACTGAAAGTGCACATGCAAAATGTACAGAACATTCAAAGGAGTCTTGCTTAATTCATGTAAGGTCTGAACTTGGGGAACATTGTGCCTAATGTCTCCAAGAGAGGACAAATCAAATAATAAAAGATTCACAACTTAGGGAATGCAATGTGTCACATCAAACCACTAAGAGGAATGTAATATGCTAATCTATATATCATGATTTTGAAGGACATCACACCTAATTTCAACCATAAAGAAAAAATTGAATCACATGAAATAAGAAGATTGCACCTAAACCATGAAAAAGAATAATGCCAATGTATACCACTACTTTAAAGAAATTGTTAAACACCATGCTATGAGAAATTACTTTAAAGAAGCAAATGATAAATGCAAAAAATAAAGAGGACATGAGAGATAAGTTGGAAAGCCCAATGCCAAGTGATATGGTTCCAAATGAAGCTACATCATGCAAAGAAAATAAAGGAGAGGAGTTGCCCCCAAAAATTAAAATCCAAACACATAAGGGATCTATGGCTTTTGGGTCAGTATGTTCTTGCTATAATGTTTATAAAGAGCTCAAAATTGTCAGCATTCTCCAAATACTCATAGAACTAGAAGAATGACACGAGGAGAGTGAAAACAAAGAAAATCCTTCTGGGTCAACATGGAAGAGACATGAATTTCTCGATGCCTTGCATCATCCCAAAAAGGAAAACACAAGACAAAAGAAAAAGAAAAGGAAAAGTTTTTGGGCAACATGGAAGAGACATGAATGTCTCAACACCTTGCCTTATCCCCAAAAGGAAAACACAAGACAAATGAAAAGGAGATAAAGAAAGAATTTTGGGTCATGGAAGAGACGTGGATGTCTCGATGCCTTGTGTCATCCCCAAAAGTAAAACACAAGACAAATAAAAGGAAAATTGAAAAGATGTATGACATGAAGAAGAATGAAGGTACAAATAGAGGAATCTCAAAAAGAGAGAGAAAATCAAATAAAACAACATGGGAGGATCCCGTTATGCATATGCGATCACAAAAAATGCAAAAGACTAGTAAGAAACATGTGAGTCAACCTAGCTAAAGGGACAACGGAAAGTGCATTACTAGGACATGACTTGCTAATTCTTGTCCCCACTTAGTGTAAGACAAGAATGAGCCAAGTTAGGTGATGGAAAAGATCATGTAATGGTATGAATAAAATATTGTACAGCTATTACATGACAAGAGGTTAAAGGGTCCCACTTTAAGGGACTATTTCTATAATATCAAGCCTTCTGAGTATTTGTTGTTTATGGTGAAAAATAGGCTCCACGAAATGAATCAACAAAGTGATGGACCACTTGTTTCTATAAGACCACAAACACTCAATTATGTGCAAAATAAGATTCCAATAACAATAAAAAATGCAACCTAGAACTATTATAGCAACTATGGGGGTTGTTCTTAGAGCATAAAAAATTGTGTACCTAGCTAGACAGATGTTTTTTTTGAGCTATCAAGGAATCATTCGCCTTCAGTGGTGAATGGGTCCTTTTAGGGTTTTGGAAGACTAGTTTTAGGATCCTATTCCTTGATGTCTACACTCTTGAGTTCCCGATTATCAAATTTTGGAAGTTTGTATTCAATTTTGTAGAGCATTTTTCGTAATCCTAGAATTTCAATGACAACTTTAGCAACTTTGTAACTTTGAAAATTTTGCTCCAAATCTTACTAAACTTGATCTTCAACCTATAAATCTGCAATAAAAAACTCAAGGGAAGAAAAACTTTTATTTTTAGTGAATGGGGGTTTTCCTCAATCAAACCCCTTGTAGGTAATTAAACCAAGTAATGAAATTGTGTTGCCAAAAAGTGTAGCCTTGACAATTTTTAATTCATTTGGGAATTTTCCCTTGGATTTTGGCTTGATTTTTCTTTGATATGATGCTATAATGTGGCATTAGGCCTTGAACACTTGCAAATAAACAATAACCTAATGGTGTTTTACAAAGGTGTTGTGAAGTGTTGTAACACATCTTCCCACTTTTCTAAGACCCTTTCAACATAATTCACCTAAACAACCCCTTTTTACACCTTTTCAAGCCTTGTGCCAAAGTGTTTTAATGCATTTTCATACTTTCCTAGGCTTATCCTCAACAAATTCACCCTTCCTTATGATAAATTGGTCCCTTAATGTACTTTTAGGCCCAAATTAAGTGTGTTTCAGGAGATAAGCCTATTAAACATCATTAAAAATCACTTAATTCCCAACCACCACTTGATTTTTTCCAAGTAGACTAGGTCACCATCTTGGGCGACCTAGTCCCTTTAGGTATAAAATTCAAAATTAAAATAAAATTCTAATAGGAATTTTCCTCCAAAACCCTAAGGTCGGCCTATCATGTGTTATTTTTTAAGAAATTAGGGCATAGAATGTATAAATAAGGGTTCTCACCTTCATTTCCCTCCCCACCAACATCATTTCCATCTTCACAAGCACTCTTGCACTCAATCTTATCAAGCAAGCATTCAAGCATAAGACACTTCAAGCAACCTCAATTAGAGTTTGTTCTTGCATGTTGTAGACATCTTCAACAAGGGTTTGGTGAGTGTTTACATTTTTTTCTTGTTCAATCATCTTCCCTTTCATTTATATTTCATTTGGGTTTGATTACCAACATGGGGTTTCACTAAGGTAAACCCCTATTCTCTAACCCTAACCATTTCCTTCTCTTTGCACGTGTGCTTTGTAGGTGTGTATACAAATTTGACAAGAATTAAAGTGTTGAAAAGGGTACCATCATTCCATCTACATCAACTCAAGTCATCAAACCCCAGGAGGTGCTAAAAGACAACATGCAGGTCATTTTCTGAAGATTCAGACATGGGTCTCTATCAGAAAGAGAAGTGCAAGTGGGGACCTACATATTTAGACCTCGAAACTCCCAAAAGTACCAAGAGGACTAGGTTGACCTTGTCCTTGTACTAGGCCTGAAAAAGGGTTTTTACATTTCTGGATGCCCTTTTACCAGAAACTTGTTCTGGCAAAGTTTCCCAAGAAGAGGACTAGGTCACCCATTCTAGCGTAAGTTTCCCTATGAAGATTTCCAACAAATTCTAGAATATTCAAGAACTCCTCTTCTATAACTTTCAGTTCCCAGGTGCACCATCTCTGTATTTTCTATTTTCTTTCCAGTTTGCATACATTTAGGTCATTTAGTTTACTTTGCATATAGTTTACATTTTCTTTTGTTTACATTTCATAGTTAGTTTAATTTCATTACATTTCAGCATTTAGACATACTTCTTCACACACAACACAACACTATTCAGCCCATACCCTTTAAATGAAATCACCAAAAAGAATATCATTTGTGTGAAAGAGTGTCATTGTTCCAAACCTTGCTCCTAGGTGAAAAATCTTAGGAGCCTATTTGGGGAATCCTCTTTCCCTTTTAGCATTTTACCTTTTTGGTGGTTCAAAAATGAAGGAACAATGAAGTTTTTATAAACAAAATAAGCCAAGAATATTCTAATATATTCTAGTCTAGCAATAGGTGAAAAGGTTTCACCAAAATTAATACCTTCTTGTTGAGCATAGCCTTTGCATACAAACCTTGCCTTGTTCCAAACAACATTGCCATTTTCATGAAGCTTATTTTTGTAAATCCATTTGCCACCAATGACATTCTTGTCATCAGGTCTTGGGACTAAGTCCCAAGTTTGATTTTTCTCAATCTGATTTATTTCTTCTTGCATAGCATTAACCCATCATTCATCTGTGAGAGCTTCATCATAATTTTTAGGTTCAAATTCAGTGACTAAATAGAAAGTTGTTTGCTCTGCTATTTGAGTGTGTTCTTCAAGTTTGGTAGCCTTTCTTCAAGTTTGTTCTCCTGTATATCTATCCCCAATAATCTAATATTTAGGATGATATCTATCAAGAGATTTTGAAGGAGTTTTGGGCACACAACTTTCAAAACATGTTTCATCATGTTTTGGACTTGTTGTTTCAACATTTTCAGATTTTATCTCTAGTTCTATTTTTTTTCTTCCTCATCAATTTGCACAATATCAGTTCCTAAATGTGGTCTTTCATCAACTTTCACATTGACTGCCTCTACAATTTTATTGAGCCTCTTGCTATAAAATTTATAGGCTTTAATGTGATTTGAGTATCCCAAAAGGATACCCTCATCACATTTTGATTGAAAGTTGCCTAGATGATCATCATCTTTTCTGATATAGCACTTACTGCCAAAGATCCTAAAATGTTTTACAGAGGAAGTTTTTCCATGCCATAATTCATAAGGACTGTATTTTTTTTTCACCCTAAGTTGCACTCTGTTTAGAATATACACAATTGTATGAACAAATTATTTCTAGTACATGTCAGGAAACTTAGCCTCATCTAACATTATTCTTGCCATTTCCTTTATAGTTCTATTTTTACATTCAACTACCCCATTTTTTTGAGGTGTCTAGTTGTAGCATATTGCATTTTAATGCCATGTTGTTCATAGCAATCAATAAATTCCTTAGAGGTGAAATCACCTCCTTTATCAGATCTTAGGTATTTAAGTTTTAAGTCAGATTCTCTTTCAACCATTTTACGAAAGATTTTGAACCTTTCAAATGCCTTTGATTTATGTTTAATAAATGTAACCCAAACCATTCTGGTGTAATCATCTAAAAACAACATAAAGTAATTTTCATCATTAATTGAACTTGTTCTAGCTGGGCCACACAAATATATATGTACTAGCTTTAAGGGATTTGTTGAGGAATGTTCTTTTGTCTTGAAACTAACTTTAGTTTGTTTACCACTTAAACATTCTTTGCACACGTAATTTTCTAGTTTGTTAAGGAATGGTAAACCTCTAACATTTAGACTTTTACTAATTCTGACCAGATTTTCAAAGTTTATATGTCCTAATCTTTGATGCCATAACCAACTTTCTTCAACTTGACCCATTAGACACATACCTGCATTTTTATCATTACTAGAGGTGTCAAGAAGATTATAAACATTACCTTTGGTTCTTCTCCCAGTTGCAACAACTTTTCCAAACTTTTTTTTGGTCTCACATCCCTGTGAAGTAAACATAAAATGATAACCACAATCATAGATTTGGCTAACACTAAGAAAGTTGTGTTTTAGGCCTTCCACATAATACACATTGTAGATAGGTGTATCCTAATTTAATAGAAGTGAGCCTTTACCTCTAATATGTATACCAGTGTTATCACCAAAATTTACATATCCACCATCATAATCTTCAAGTTTGATGAATTTATCCTTGTCTCCTATCATGTGGTTAGAACAACCACTATCTAGGACCCATAAGACCTTCTTTTTAGAGTGAAAATCAATTTGGACCAGCATTGTTTGCTCTAGGCTTCTAACATTTTTAGGTCTCCAAACTGATTTAGTTTTATGCTATTTATTATGCTGATTGGTTTTGCATTGTTTGACTATGTGTCCTAAAGTATTGCATTTAAAGAATCTGACCTGATTGACAAGGCCAAATTATTGCTTATGGGTATGTGCAGGATCATGATGGGCCAAAAAGTGGCGATATGTAAGCCATATGATGGCCCATGTGGCTGACGACTTTTTTTTTACCCAAGATTGATAAAATGAAAAGGGTTATTAGAGGAGATTCTCAGATTTCCACCAATATAAATTATACTTTACCTTGAATTTAATAAATATATATTATTCATTTTCTATTAGAATTACGAATAAAGTCTTGATTGATAGGCTGATTGAAAAACATCTATAACTTTTAAAGGGTATCATATTTTTTGAATCTGAAACATGCATCACATTCTATGCTTTGCATAATATAGGATTAAAAAAAGAAAAATTGAATTTCATGAATTTTTGACCAAGTTAAGGTGGTTAGATAGGCGAGCTTTTATATATATTTTTAATTGTAATAAAAAATTCATAATTAATTATTTACTTGGAAAAAAATTATAAAAAAATATGCATCACATCGAGACATGAGTCCTCTACTTATATCTAAAATATTATAAAAAAACATTATCATTTTATTGTGGTTAGGGTGGTCAGACAGACACCTACTTCTTATTTTTACCCTAAAATTTAAATACTACTGCATTGAAATTTCAAATTTTCACCAAATAGATTTTAAAAATAAAAATAAAGGTCTAGTAGTTTAGAAACTACATTCAATTTTCTACAGATTCTTATTTTACATTTTTTTGAAATAATATAGATAACTTATTCAAATTTTTACGTCAAGTTGTCTAACTCTGATTTTCTATCTTTTTATTTCCACTTAAGGGCCTGTTTTTTCCATGATGATCCTGCACATACCCTTATGTCCAAATTTTAGTATTCTAGAAGTCATAAGCCTGCAAGTACTTACTTTATGGCAAAATTTGTTGTAGTAAAAACAATAACCATAAAAGAAAGGTTTGAATTTGTAAGATGTTTTATTGTCCTCAAAGGAATAAACATGATTCTTACTAGATTCAAGATGATTTGGACCAGTACTCTTGTTTTCAGAAGAACCTTTTTTCTTTGAATTATCAAGTGAGCATTCACCCTTTTCAAACCCAACACTAGTTTTATCTTTATTCAGTTTTTGCTTGCTGAGCATCACATGAATTTTTAAGGTACTTTCATACCTTTCAATTTCCTTTCTAAGACAAACAACTTCTTGTTCCAATTTTTTAATTTCTTGATCTTTGAAACTTATAGTTACTCAAAGAAAGTCCTCAACTCTCTTAGCTTCTTCAAGCTGTGTTTTCAGAGAGATTATTTCTTGATTGGGGGCGGGTGCATGGAAATGGGTAGCAATTTCGTGGACACCCTCAAAAAAATGTTTTGAAAACCATAACGCGAGCGCATTATAACACGCTCGCGTGATGTCTCCATTAAGCCTAGGCTAGGTCTCGGTAGCTACATATGGAGGAGTTCAACCCAATTGTGTAGCCTTAGCTTCTTCTTTCTTCAAACTCCACAACAATTTGACTTGTTCAAAAGCTTGTTCCCTTCCACACTTCAATTGTATATCAGTTTTCAATGGAATTCAAACTTCAATTGATATTATATGTCTTTCAACGTGGAAACTCTGCTATTTCATGCAAAGGTGGTAAAAAGATCACAGAAAAGGTGATGGAATGTGAAAAACATTCTTTCACACTACACAACATCATCAAAAATCTACTTTTTGTCGAAGCACGCATAGAACCAGGGGAATATGCAGATTGTGGGCCTTGAAATCATGGCTATATAGAGTTTTTTACCATTTTAGTGCATTAAAAAACGTGCTTGCGTTATGTGAAATTTGGTTTTCTTAGTATATTTTTGAGAGTGGGAGAAAGAGAGAGTGGGAGGGAGAGAGGGGGAGAGTGGGAGATAGAGAGTGAGGAAGAGAGGGGGAGAGTGGGAGAAAGAGAGAGTGGGAGAGAGTGGGAGAGAGTGGGAGAAGGGGAGAAGTGGAGAGTGGGAGACCGAGAGAGTGGGAGATAGAGAGGGAGGAGAGAAAGATAGAGTGGGAGAGAGTGGGGGAGAGTGGGAGAAAGAGAGAGTGGGAGGGAGAGAGGGGGAGAGTCGAAGATAGAGAGGGAGGGGGAGAGGGGGAGAGTGGGAGAAAGAAGAGAGTGGGAGAAGGGGAGAAGCAAAGAGTGGGAGACTGAGAGAGTGGGAGATAGAGAGGGAGGGAGAGAGGGTGAGAGTGGGAGAA